>WSTG01000294.1:5067-21968 GCA_019616325.1 Ceratobasidium sp. 394 | reverse complement strand
ATACGAGAGAGAAAGTGGCGCAGCATGGAGAGGCAAAAGCTATTAACGGGATGTGTGTGGGCAAAAAGATGGGAAGAACCGAATGTTTGCAAGGGCTGAGGAAGCCTCTCGGCAAAGACCCAAGCGACCACATGGCTGGGTCTCGTACTGGCACAACCTATGACGAAGATGCCGCGGCGTGCTCTCCTGCGTCCAGCCAGCTCTCCTCGACCGTCGCCTTGACGCGTCGGACGTACTCTTTCATGTTCTCACGGTAGAGTGCTGCAGCTTCGGCATTGGCGGGGCTGCACAAGCGTTAGCTTAGTCACAAGTCAGACGTGGGTTACGCACCTGTTGGGATTTGGGTCGTGTAGCAGACTCTGGATAGAGGTTAGGATTGCCGCTACGTCGTAGGTTGGTGACCACCTATTGTGGCGGAGATAAAAGAAGATTATGAGTTGGGTAGGGCAGGTGCTCAAGCCAGACGCACCTGTTTTGTAAAATGTCTAGACAGAGTTCGCCGTTGGCGTACACATTGGGGTGAAACATTTTAGATAAGAATTTTACCGTCGGCGGCTTGTTGGGGTAGGACTCGTCAAACGTCAGGACGAGCTTGAACGTCCCATCCTCAAAGGGGGTCTCGGCTGGAGAAAGACGAGTCAGACTGGGTGAACAAACAAGATGAAGCTTACCTGGGCCAAAGATCACTGCGTTCCAGAGCATGATATTGTCTGGGCATGGTGCGCCAGAGATGCCATCTGGCGGGTCAGAGGACAGCCTCTTGAAGTCTCGGATCAGACGGCGGCGGCAAGCAGTAGACTAGCCACAGAGTCAGATTTACCCTTACATTCTCGTGCATTATCTTACCATCGTAGCAAAGTGTCGGGAAGGACCAAAGACGATGTTCAAGAGGGAAAGGTGGTGGTGAAGGTGTGGGGTATCGCACCAGCCGGGCGAGTCACGTGCGACGGTAACACAGCGCTGACTGATAGCCAATAAATGCCGATTTGTTGCGCCCTCTGATCCCCCAATCACAGACTTGACAAGCCCACAATGAACATTAATTTCCTCGTGATCCAACAATCAAATCACCCCTAGGAAGCGCAACAACCAACGCTGCGTTCTTTTCTCCCGCTCCATGCGCCCGCATCCACCGCCCCAATCTCGGCTCTTGTCCCACTCCTGCGATCAATAGGACCTCGTCCCTCGCGCGGCCAAGTGGGAACTTGTTTTTCGCCTCCGAATTTACTTCTGAAAGCCCATCCGTCTCCTGGCCTTGTGACCGACCCCAGGTGTGTGTTAGGGCGTAATCTCGGGGTGGTGTGATTAATTGGAGGGAATTAACGAAGCCGGGCGCGGGTATAGTCCCGATGGCTGAAAATGAACGAGCCTTTTCCTCAAGTTTCCAGAGACGGATGGTCGAGTCATGTGAGCCTACATAGCATTAATCGGGCATTGCTGGCAAGGCTACTATATGCGTACCTGAAGCGAACAAGTCCCCATAACGCACAGCTCCCAGCGCTGTAATCCACCGTGGGGTCGCGATTGTACCCTCGGACTCGGAAACATGCTCGTGTATACCGTGTGCAAGAGGCTGCGTGTATATCGGCTTCTTTTTAGATATCAGCCAGAGACATATTGACCTAATAGTTGTGAGCTCGTGCTGGAGTGGGATAGGAAATGTAATGGCGTACCCGCTGTCTCCTCCACTAACAAACGTCGATTCGTCTAGCATAGCGACGCAGTCAATGCTCCCTTCCAAAAACGACTTGCCACCTTTCTCTTTCTCCTTGCCCTTGGCTTTCCGGCCATTAACCATGCTCGCGTCGCCTTCCTCCTCCCCACCACTCGCTTCCTCCATCCCGCCCTCTAGAACCTCCCTCAGTTTGCTCCTCCCACCGCCTCTAAACACCAACTGCGTCTCATCCGCAATCTTCCAATACCTCAGCGCCCGGTCCCGCATTCCAGCACTCACGGCCGTCTCTCCCAATAGCGTATCCAGCGACGCCGCCCCGTCTTGGTGTCCAAATAACGTTTCGACGTATCCCATTACGCTGAGGTCGTGTAGTTTTATGGTCCTATCGAGCGAGGCCGAGTAGAGCTGTAGGCTATTTTTTCGGAACGCGAGTGCCTTGGTGTAAATATTAGTTGGCTAGTTCGGATATGGCTTCAAAATGCAGGCACACACCGTGATCGCATCCTTGTGTCCCTCGAACACCTTGACTAGTTTATCCTCCTTGACATCCCAAACTAAAACCCTCCTATCTCGCCCCCCACTGGCCAGATATCGCCCGTCAAAGCTAATAGCGAGAGCCAACACCTCGTCTACATGCCCCTCGACGTCCGCCCCAACCTTGCCCTTCCCTTTTCCTTTTCTCCCAGCCGCAGGGGCGGCGATTTTGGAGTAGGTTTTGAGGTGTGTGACGGTTTGGAGCGAGAATTTAGTGATGGTGCCGTCTTTCGATCCGGTGTAGAGAAGGGTGGCGTCATCAGAGGCTACAGCGGCTGTTATGGGGAGTCGTTGGCGGCGAGTGAAGCGGGTAGGTGGGGATGTGGTGTTGAGCTAAAGAGAAAGAGCAACTGAGAACTCACCCGAGTCAAGAGAAAATATACCCACCTTTTCGGCCAGGAACAGGGATATCTTCCCAGAGTGTTGCAGCTAATTTCGCGGTGTTATTTCAAGCAACACAAAAGCCCGAGGTCACTTACAGTATCCTGTCGTAACCTCGACGCTAATAACTCCTTGTCTACCTCTGCAGCATCAATCTCGTCCCCAGCTGTGCTAGACGTCGTCAACACTAAATTAACAGGAACCACACCGAAAATACTCACCAAGCTCCTTTCTCCGGTCCTCCAACACCATTCTCGCCAACCGTAACCTCTTCTCAGCCGGAGTCTCACCCACATCTTCGTCTCCACTCTCTCCAGGATCGATATCGTCGGCCCTCAACTCCATATCCTCAATCCCTCCCACCTCGCCCGCATCTGAATCAGACAGCTCCTCATCCCGTCGTGAGCGCTTCACTCGGCCATTGGCAGCAGGCTTTGAAGTCGACGGCTTCGACAAGGACACATCCCGCTTTCGTTTCCGCACCTTGGACTTGCCAGAACTAAAGAACGCATCAGGCATGATCGTCAAGCACCAAAGAGAAATAGAGTTTCACAAAATTTAGTTGACATAATCATCACTCAGCACGGCGCTTGATTTCCCTGCCAACACAACGTACCACGCCCTCGCCTAGCAAACTCTGAATTCTTTATTCGACTTGATTTTGTACCAATGGGAATGGGTCATGACTAGCTCTGTAGCATCCTCCGCAGACGTTCCTGCCTGGGACACGACTCCAACCGTGCGCCCAACCCCCCACTCTCCCTCTCCCGCCGCAGCATGTGTTGAGTCTGCTCCTGCTCTCCTCTTCAGATAACAACCAAACACGATCCGCGCTCGGTACCGGACGACTGGGACGCGGATGATCCAGAGGAGGAATCTGCAAAGGAGATATGGGACCGTGCGTGAGTATCAACCCTGCGCTCTTTGTTGCGGCGAGTTCTGATTATATGTAGTAATACGGCGGCTCCGATGCCTCAGATCCAGATCTCGTCGCAATCGACGGTTCTTCCGCCTGTTTCTGCGATCATGCCGTCTATGCGAATCCTCCAGCGACCCAAGGCGTCTTCACCCTCTCAATCCAGCCCAACCACGACCCCAGGCGCCAAGACTCTGAAAGAGCGCGAAGCAGAGTACAAGGCTGCGCGAGACCGGATCTTTGCTAATTCCCCTGGTGGGGGTAGCGGGAGTAGCAGTCGGGAGGGCAGTCCGGCGCCAAAGCGGGGAATCTTGAGTCGAGGGCGAGGTGGTGGGAATGGGGGACAAGGGCAGCGGAGAGGGAGTCCCAATTCGGCGGATGGCGCTGCGGGGCCAAAGACGACGAGAGAACCATTGGGCCCTTCTCAGGATGGGAGAGGATTTGCTCCGAGGGGCCGAAGGGGAAGAGGTGAAGGACCGAAAGAAACTGTTCATCAAGAGTAGTGTTTGAATTAGATGGAAATATGGAACCTCAAAACGTCCGACAAAGCGTGAATAAAAATTAAACAAGAAAGCAAAATACATATATAAAAACAATAACAACAATAGGTATCCATAACCCATAATAAACAAAGAGCTCAGGACCAAGAAAACCACTCCCCTCATGTGCCCGAACTCTTTATCGTGTCCAGTGAACTCCAAAACGAGTCATAGGTCGGCCCTCCTTGGGCCCCACCGGCAATCGTGGCGGTGGAGCCAGCAGACGCCGGTTCTGAAGCGTCGGGTATACGGGGACGCCCGCGCTTCCTGGGGGACGTCCCAGCAGGTGACGGCCGCACTTTGCCACCAGTTCGAAGCCGCTCGACCGGTTGTGTAGGGCGAACGATTCCACCCGTCCGCGTGCGTTCTACAAACGGGGAGCGTTTGACTGGTGGAGCAGGAGAAATATTTGGAAGCGAATTTTGGGATAGGGGACGCAGTAAACTTGGTTCGGAGTAGGTGGATGAAATTGGCTTTGTCTGCGACTGCGGTTGTGACGAGCTAAGCATAGGAGACTCGATCTGCGTGGATTGGGTAGAGGATTCTTCCGCAGGAGCAATTTGCTCTTCCTGGGACTCGGTGGGAGTGGCTACAACCGTTGGCGGCGTACTCGGTCCAGCAACAGGCGCATCGCTTGTAACCGATGGTTCCGGTCGAGCCACTGGTGCTTGATGGATTGGCCGTGCTCGGCTCAAATGAAAATATAAATTCTCAACCTCATTAAGGCTCTGCCGAGTCTGCCATCGAAACATATCAGTCAAGGCCGGTTCAACAGGCGAACAAACGTGGTACACACCCATCCGTAATCCACCTTGAGCCGAGCAAACTGTAACCGAGTTTTCAACTGTCTAGATAACTAGATTTTAATCGAAATGAACACACTCTAACCAACCCTCAGAATGAGCATTACAAGCTCACCTGTTGAGCCTTTGTCTTCTCCGCCTGCAACTTGGCCCGTTTTGTATACGCCGCATACGTAGCAGCCATCACCCGCTCTTTCTCCTCTTCATTCTCCGTCCCAGTAATGCAACCCTGAAAACTAGTCTTGCGCAAGTGTCCGCTAGGAACGAGTTCCATCAACGCCTCAGCAGCTGCCATCATCCACGAGTTTAATTTTTAGAAATAAACAAAGGCCAAGACAAGATATCAAGATCTTAGGGATCGCAAGCAGCCGGTCTACGAGAGCATACAAAGAAAATTACGACGATACAAGCGACAGGGCAGATCAAAGCTGATGTTGAGAGATCAGGGGTGCGCGCAGAGATAGAGTCGAGACAAAGTCACGTGAGCAGGTAGCGGCTTAGCTTACCAAAGCCCTGGCTGCATCACATACAAACAATATGCGCCCACCTGTTTCTGCTTTGGGGATAATAAATCGATACAAGGCATCAAATCGGCACGTAACTCAACGCATAACCATCGCTACCTGTACAAGATGTTTTCTCAGAAGCTCTGCCCAAAGTTGAGCGCAAATGAGCTCTCCCACCCCTCAAAGCGCCGGGTTGGACAGCTAACATGAGCCCGCCTCGCCTGAGCGACGACTCGCTACAACATCTTTTGTAGAGACCACCACCCTGCTTAGGCTCACCATAATTTGCTAAAATTGAGTATTACGCCACTGAGCGCAACCATGTTCGAATCCCTCACGCCGTGCCGCCACACGACGCTTGTTTCGTCCTCGAGACCCCGACATCGAAGTCTTTGAATCCTTGGGCGAATAGACGGACTAGAACGGGCTCAAGATATTGACTAGCGTGCTGAATGGGGGCAATCAGACATTTGAACCCCTCATGGCTGCAGTTGGCCAGCTTCATCGTGTGCCAAGATATCCGATGTGAGCACCTTAGGTGTATTGTGTTTGCCAGCTCCTCTCAAGCGTGGGGATGATCCAATTCTATGGCCTTTGGGCGTATCGCTTTGGAAATACATCACTATATGCGGTTTTCCCAACAAAAGACACCTGGAATACACGACTTGGGCGAATTTCGAAGAGCAAACGATACATAAACTATGATTCATAGCAGAAAGAGAAGGTTTTATGCGACTGGAATGCGCTATCGGATGTCGCTCCAACATAGAGACTGCTCTGAGAAAACAGTTCAGGGAGCAGAGGCAGTTGCCAACCCGGATCCCTGTGCGGAATGAAACATATCCCACAATTTGCACCACTCTGCGTCAAGAGCGCCACGCTCCAGTTTTCCGTAATGTACACCCTCAACAGGGTTGTAGGTGTCATGCCTTGAAAGATCCGGAAGTCATCAATAAAAACAAAAGGAGCGCACTAGCTATCCACTTACACATCTCGCAAATGGACCATCATGGCCCCAGCATCAAATCGACGATAGCCCCTTCCCGTCACTCCGCACAAGAAACAACTTGACCATTTATCCCAATGTTTTGGCACGTGCGTCTCGTGGGCTTCCTCTTTTGTAAGAAGTCGTACTAGCGGCTTGGGGTTGACCCTTGATTCGAGTTCGTGCACATTTCGATACATGATTATGTAGCGGATAGGAAGGTAAATTCGGGGATCTTTTTCGCGTTCCCAATCCTTAGGCGCTTGGATGTAGTGCTCTACCTGCATAGCTTGTGAGTCGGTGAATGCTAACGAATGCTCCACGCACTATTTCATCCCAGGTCATAAGTTTCTTCTCGGTGCATCTTCCACACACGAACATAGACCGCTTGACCATGAGCTCTAGGCGAGTGGCATCCGGCATCCCAAGATCCCTTAGTAGCAACTTCACGATCTTTTCAACTTCGGCGTTCCGCCGGAAGCCGCCGAGGTCGACATCGCGCTCGATAGGGCGACGTTTTGGTTCCTCCAACATTATGCACTCGGAAAAGTACGTATAGAGCCCAGTAACCAAGCGAGGGTAATAGTAAGGTGAGTTTTCATGTTGCGGCCGGAGACGATCGTAGGGGGGACCTTGAGGTCTTGGGTTATTAAGCTTGAACACCGTATCTGCACGAAGTAGCCGGCACAGGTCTTGGGGAAGATGTTCGGTCATCTCCGTACTGCCGTTAACCTGAGGTATACCATAGTGAAACAGAATAATGGCTGTCGCGCAATGTGCTCACCGTGAGGATGGCAGCTCCGTTTGCCCCACTCTCGGACATCTCCACCAGCTGCTGCTCGATTCTGCCCCTCCATTCCCACAGTTTATCCTGGATTGGCTCTTTCCGTACCTCGAGCTCTGCCTTGACCTCCTCGACTGCGATATCTCGTTCGCTTAGATCGACCAAACAGTTCCAAGTGAGCGCAAAGTAGGTGTTTGGGATCAGGAGTTCCAACTTGTAATCGCGTATTTCTATGGGATCGCCATAGCCATTTCCCAAACCCGACGGAGCCGGGAGCTGGTCCCACAAAGATTGAAAAATGGGCTCCAACGGTGCCTCGGCGCGTTCCATCCGTCCAAGGAACTCGTGCACGCACTTCCGACGGGCGATTCTTCCCGCTTGTTTGTCATATGCAGATAGCTTCAGACGGTTTTCTTCCAGCAAAGGAATAAGTTTCGGTAGCATGCTGCTCCAGACTACGGGGATGAATAGGTTAGCCGTTCTGTGGTCAACTGGTAATACTCACTACGGTCTGTAAGCGGCTTCGGAACTTCCACCAGTGTCCACCATACTTTTCGATTCACGAACCGCAGCTCCATATCTCTGTCCGTCCAACCCAACTCTTTCAGTCGTTCGGAAACCCTAAACACGACCTACAATAAGTTCATGTCCGAATAATTATATCGCACTCACGCATCCCGTCTTTGCTGCTTCAGGCCATCCAGTTCCTCTTCACGAGTGTTACTGACCGATTCCAGGTACGAGCGAAGCAAATCGCCGTGCTTGTGATATAATTAAGAACAAGGCGCAATCAAAAATATCACTCAAAAACGTACCTTGCGTCTTGCCGATATCACCTTGCGCTGGTTCTTCTCCCACTTGGCTAGCCCCTTGGTCTTGCCGGCGTCTCGAAATTGCCGTTGTTTCTCTAGCACTTCGTCGATTACATGCGTAAGGCTGAAAATGGTGTAATCTCGCGATGTGGATTTTAACTCGGCGCTAGTGGTACCTGCCCAGAGCATTAGGTCAGGTACTGTAGAATAGGATGAAGAATCTGACCCGCCGAATGATCAACGAGAGTGCTATCTACTAATGCAAAACGACCGTATGGTAAAAACCTGCTCAATCTGTCTCACGTTTTAGAAATACGAACGATCCACAAAAACGCAGCACGCACTTGGCTTTCCGGCACGAAGTACAAAGTCGAGCATGTAAATGCGGATCTAGCTTGCTTTTGGTACTTTCACCGCATAACTAAGGAGAAATCAGCTCCTGTCTACTCTCGAATAGAGCAGGTACGCACGGTACAGTACTTTGTAAACACAAGCGCGGCATACTGCGGCTCGCACATTCCGACGGGGCATGGCGGCAGGCCGGGTACGTTAGTTTCTGCGCGCTGCCACATCTTAACGGTTGAACGCTGGAGCAGCATGTTTCGAAAAAACTTGTTAGACCACGAGAGCGCGATGAGGTCTCCGGGAGTAAGAAGATATGCAATCTGTGTCGGGCGCAGTCAACATTTGGGATCGGAAACGAAGTAGAAAGCGAAGTGGTTTGGCTAACCTCGGTAAATATTTCGACGGGCATTTTCATTAACCCTTGCAAGCCACCTTGTTTGCCCCGAACTCGCTTGCGAGGACCAGAGTCTGTGGTACTGTGGCGCGTCCGTTTCTTCTCCAGAACCGGTGGCTCGTCTTGCTCAATCGAGGGGTTGCTGCCCATCGCCTCGGCTTGCTCTCCTTCAACGTCTCCTACAACGTGAGATTAGCGATTTCTCTCCAATCTCGGAGAAATGCATCAGCTTTACCTTGGCCATCCTCAACCGCGATGAGCACCGTATTACCGTCCGGGTCACTGCAATAGCAGACGATTAGTCGCACAAATGCTGCTGACATGAAGGGTGAAAGATACATACGTCTGTAACTTGCGCTTAGAGGACACCATCGTTGGTCAAGGTTAACTCCGGCCTAGGCCCTGGAGATCGGTGGGTTACCTTTGGGAGGCATTACATAATACATGACGTAATGTTTGCTCAGTTCTGAGTTATCAGAGCAAACATACCACGACAAATATATGCGCGTCGTGTGATGGATGTGGGCAGAGCAGGGTCAAGAAGTTCTGCCAATTTTTTGGATCGATTAAGCAACCGCTAAGGATGCGCACCCATCACTCCTAGACTCTGGTAATTTGGATTTTACTCCGAGAAGTGAAGGAACAGTCGGTGGGCGAGAAACACAAAATATTCGAACCTATCGCAAGTAACAACCGTACCTCATAACCAATAATCTAGCTCATGACTCCAGCGCCAAAATTGCAGCCGCCTTGATCTCGCAAGCATCTCGAAAATCGTCCCACTCACCGTCCCATTCAAGGCACTGGTAGGGGGACGTTCCGTAATAAAATCCTTCAACAAAGTGCGTTACTTCGTGCCTGTATGCACATTTAGTATCATGGTATGTCGGTAAATCAAATTTAGACTTACACATCTTGTAAATGCGCCAGCATATCCTCCCGATCCGCTCGGTACTCCGACTCCCCAGCCCCATTGCAGATGTAGCAATATAGCTCGCCATCTCCATCGGATGGAGTATTTGTGGCCTCCGTTGATGAGCCGGTTTCCTCTTGTTCCAGGATTAGAACTAGTGGTTCGGAATTATTCGCCAAATCAAGATTGTGCACATTGAGAACCATTCCGGAATGGCGAGGAGTGCTTTCCGAAAAACCCCCGTCCTCGAGTTCTTGAATGTAATGTGCGACCTTCATCAAGCTTGTGAGTTCTATTGACTGAACAAGCAATGAGAAGCGCACCAGGTCATCCCATTTCCTCGGACGTCCATCTTTACACCTACCACAGACAAAGCTACGCTCCATCAATCGGAGTTCAAGGTATGCGACATCCGGCATCCCGAGATCCTTCAGTAGCACTTTGACGATCTTTTCCATTCCAGTATCCCGCGAGAATAGGTTCAAGTCTATCTCCCCAGGTGTGGAGTAGTAAAAGCGTGTGTAAGGGTCACGGTCGGAGTCAGAGCATGGGCTGACAAAGTCTGGATAATGGCAAGGTATGCTGCGTTTCGGATCCAGCCTGTCTCGCTTGAATATGGTGTCTGCACGTAGAAGCAAACGAGAATTTCGGCCAAGCCCTTGAGTCGAGTCCGTACTCCCTTTGACCTAAATGGATACGGTTCAAACTGGCTGATATAACCTCGTGAAATCTGCTCACCGTAAGAATAGCGTTAGTCTCGGTCCCATTACCCCCAGACTCGAAAATTTCAACGAGATGTTCCTCAACCGAGGCTCTCCATTCAGACAGTCTCTGTTCAACCTGCGGCCTTCGCTCAGCCAAATTTTTGTATACTTCCTGGGCAGTCATATCCGGCTCGTCCAAGCCACTCAGACAATCCCACGCGAGCATAGTCCGGGTTTTTGGAAATAGACTGACGATGTCCATGCGAGCCACAGTTTTCTTCCAGGAAGCGCCAATAGATAATGCTCCAGGACCATCCGGATTAGGACGGCAGGGCTCCCCCATCCCCAGAGCCTCGAGGATGGGCTCGAACTGATGTATCTTGAACCTCAATCTGGAGAAGAATTCGCCGAAGCATGCGGAACGCTCGTAAGATAGCCTCTTCTTGTGTTCAGCGATATTCTGCCTACGGTTCTCCTCCAAAAGTGATGTAAGCTTCGGTAGCAGATTGCTCCAAACTAAAATCCCCAGGATTAGTGATGCAACCGGTTCCGCGTTGTGGCACGTACTTCTTTCTGTCAGCGGCTTTGCAACTTCTACAAGTGCGAGCCACGCCTTCTCCTCCTCGTAGCCGAGGAAATCCATGTCCTTTTCTGTCCATCCCAAAGCGCCTAGGCGCTGTATTATGCTATGCATAGCCGTTAAAAAATAGGAATATCTTGCATTCCTGTGGTACTAACGCTTCTTTCCTGTTTTGTTTCATGACGTTTAGCTCTTTCCCCCGCGAGACATCGACCGATTTAAGATAGAGCTGGAGCTTTTGTGCGAACTAATGGATGCGTTCAGTAAAAAAGCGCTTCGCTAAAACTTTAAAATCCCCAAGCTCACCTTACGCCTCTTTAACACTATCAATCGCCTGTCATTCTCCCACTTGATAAGGGCTTGTTTATCTCCTGCGCGACGAAGCTCTTGCTGCTTCCTCAGTACTCCATTGACCTCGCGTCTCAGACCTAAGTTAGAGCCTCGAGACTGAAGGTTGTTTGCCCTGGACCGGGCAGCTAGGGAGCAAGGTGAGTTGTTTTCACAACGCGAGCTCCAGAGACTGACAAGTAGCGCAATGGAAGAGAGTCATGTCAACTTTAGAGTAGCCATGCTCATACATTATATCTCGAAGCCTGTACAACCTGTGAGAATTCTCATCAACCCCCTGAGATCAGCTTACTTTGTTTCCCGACATGGGGGGCAAAGCCGGACAAGTAATTCTGTGTCTGGCTTAGCTGTTGAACTTGTCCCACACGACTATACCCGAGTTAGGTTGGGTCCTTTCCTCAAATGATTAGATGAGCTACTTACAGTGCAGTACTTCATAAATATGAGCGCTGCGTATTGCGGCTCGCACAAGCCGGGTGGACAAGGCGGCAGCCCAGGTACGTTGCTTTCCGCACGACGCCACATATTCGCAGCCGAGCGCTGGAGTAGCAAATTATGAAGGAACTTGTTGACTCGAGATAGTGAGATGAGATCAACTGGGGTAAGAAGACAGGCGATCTGTAAATGCGTAATATGTTTTAATCCGAATTAGCGGAGACAACCACGGTTAAACCCGCCGAACTGACCTCAGCGAATATCTCGATGGGCATCTGCACCAAGCCCTTCGAGTAGCCCTGTCTGCCCGGCAGGTGTTTCCTCTGAGGCTTGTATTTCGTCGTACCTAAGCTTGATATCTTCCCAGTTGATGCAGGTCTTTCGTTTTGCTCAGACGGGGGCTCATGGTCATCCGAGCTGCTGGACCAGTCAGATTCTTTGGTGATAGTTAAACCCACGTTGCTTATTAGAAAAAGATCCTCTCACGCATTTCATTCTCCTCGAAGATATCTGAAACCACCAATCAACTCGCGTACACAGACAACCTAGCGGGAGCCCAACGTACCATACCCCTGTCCTGGAGACAAGCGGCCGCCAGAATCGCTACACAGACAACGTCTAGTTGGTTGAGAGTTGGGTAAAGGTAGTTCACTTACAATTTGAAGTGTTCTTTGGAAGTCATCATCAATCAAAGTCAATCTGAAGGAGACGCAGGTGGCGGTTGGTTCCTTGAGGGACCACGATCAGATGATCAGATGCCAAAATCTGTCTGATTATGTAATATATGTGAGCCGTTGCATTGGTCTGACCAAGCATTTAAATGAACAATGTAGAAGAGTGCATTCACACGATATGGTACTTTGGAAGACATTTGACAGAAGGTACAATTAAAACCATGTTCCTCTCATACGGGTTGTCGGACCAACCATGCTCCGACCCCCAGTCAATTCGTAAATGCCTTGGATCAATTGATCACTTCTGTTTCCTTGCATGTCTCTAGTATAGCTAGAGCGGCCTGATCTCTCGGTTTGATCGTGCACGCGAAAGGCTTAGGCTCACTAGTATCAACTCGTCAGCGACCTGATGAAGTCGAGGACTTCAGCGTACTCACAAGGGTCCATATGGCGTGAACATCTTCCACAAATCTCGCCCATGCTTCTCCACATCACGCATCGTCTCTTCCCCAGCTGTGATATTGAATACACTCATAAATGCAGCGCACATTGTGAACGCGCCGTTGTTCGCGACGTGCTGACCAGGGCAGACGCGGCGGCCGAAGCCAAACAAGAAACGACGGGGGTCTGTATCGGGAGTCTGCTTTAGGAAGCGATCCGGATTGAAAGTATCTGGGTCGGGGTACGTTGTAGGCTCATGCATAAGTGCCCTAATAGCACATTAGTACGACTTGGTGTCCTCAAGCGGAAGTTATGAGCGACATACCATACATTTGCTTCAATTGTCGTGCCTTTCTTGATTTTGCAGCCCCGAACCTCGAGGTCTTCGCTTGCACAGTGCTCTAGACCTGAATCATAATCGAGATATGAGCTGATATCGACAAAACGCGAGCAATACGCTTACCAAAGGCAAAAACAGGGTTACACCGAATGACTTCCTGCAACACAGCGTCTGTGTAACGCATCACTTCACGGTCTTGCAAAGTCGGGAGCCGGTCACGGCCGACCTGAGCATCGATCTCGGCTTGCACTCGTGTGGCAATCTCGGGGCGGATGCTCATGGTAAAGAGGAAACTGTGAATCAGAGCTACAGTCTGAGGGCGAAACTCGTTAGATATCGAGTTTGAAGTGAATGTTCATAATTTTTCTCACGGTAGTTGAGCCAGCTATGATCCGACAATCGTAAATTAGTAAAAATGTCCCGGTGTTTGTGGTGTGGAAATGCTAACCAGCGAACATCGGCAGCGCTGTCCATTTGACGAGGTCAATATCTTCTTCGCTTGCATTAGCCCCGCCCTTCTGCTCGAGTAACCTAGACGAGTACGAGGGTCGCTCGACAGTGCCTTGGCTCTATTTGAAGTCAAAATAGAAATAGGGATTTCAGGACATGTAAGCAGAGAACGAGTTTTGAAGACTTACCACATCTTTCAATACCGCGGCGAAAGGCTCCCTTGCGACCATAGCTCGCTGCTTGCGACGATACTCGGCATCGCGGACGAACTCAGCGCCGGGGAACCACTTGGGAACGTAGCGGACTGACAAATTCTCTTAGCTCGGATCTGGTATCTAGGGGTAAAGATGCTCACGGATTGGGATGTCGTTCACCCAATAGTGCCTTGCGAAACCTGTTAAGAGGAACTCGGCCTGACGCTTGACCATTGCCAACAAAGGGTCATTCTCGACCACGACATGACCGTAAGTCATGCGCATAATAAAACGGCCGATTGCATCCTGAATCGATGCCGCCATAGGCACAGAGTGGTTCGGCTCGATAACGATGTGATTCTCGTTGGAGAGAGATTTCAGGCGATCAACAATGTCTCGCAAGAAAAAGGCGGAGGTTGCGGTGTGGAGTTCGGCGTATGAGCGGGCCGCGGCCGGGTGCAAAGACGAAGCCATGACGCGACGATATTTTCTTTGCAATTCATCGTGGTTACGAAAAGCAACCGTATGGCCAAACTCACACCTACATGTGGAATATACACGATTAGTGTCGTGGTCCTGGGCTGGGTAACCAGTAGACTTACATCTCAAATAACATCACGTTCCGTGGGCGGTCGGAGGTTACGGCCGACTGTTTCTCTAGGACTTCAGATACTGCCTGTAGACTGTTTAGGACGATAACCGTCTTGAACGGCGTCGAAAGTTGAATGATGTCCCCTAAGAAAACAGCAGCGTTGAGAATAGCCGAAGAATACCCTCAAAGCCAGACATACCGTATTTGGGTTTATATTTTTCCGCTAATAGAACTCCCCGCCAAGGAGCACCAAGCAACTTTTGATTCTTGAAGAACCAGTGACCAGGTACCGTAGGCGACGACAACTCGCGAGAACGCGACTTGGAATATAATGCAGCAATTATGAGGAGAATTGAAATAGCAAGAAGGCCGTAAAGTGTCAGAGCCCAGCTGGTTATCTTTTCGAACATGGTCGCAAGAACAGGTGTATACATGTCGCGTAGAGATGTAAAGCAGTACGAGCCAGGACGAGAGCCATGCCCTAGTTATCTTATACAGACTTGAGCCGCACACTCGGCGGCCGCGGGCACCGAGGTGTGGGCGTGTCTAGAAAGAAAATAGCTTCCTCATTGCCGCATGGGGGAAGAATAACAGGGCTGATTGGCTGTCGAACGCCGAGTGACGATGCCACTCCAAGAGAGCTAAACTTGGGAGTTCCGATTTCAACAGCAGTGGCATGGCATAGCGTACGTGGCCTGAGGCACTAAAATTCAGCAGACTTGTTGCAGGCCGCAAGTGCGGCGGCGAAGAGGGGAGCTCAGAAGGCGAAGAGGGTCACGTGCCGCCAGTTGGAATGGTGCTCATATACCATGTTTAGGGGCGGTCAAATTGAGAGCTGGAAGTCGCACATGTAGCATTCTGATAGCCAGAAGTGCAGGTATAAAAGTATTGGTCCCAGCGCCTCTAAATTGCTACTGAAAGAGTGGCCGAACTTAGTTACATGCATTTCTCCAGTTTGTCAATCTAGGCGACTCAGCACGCACCGCAGCTCAAAACGTCGACGGTACAGCTTCTGATACCCGGCCATCATTTCCCGACAGCCTCACAGTCATATTGTGCTCGTCACGGTCCTTAATACGTACTCGGCAGCTCATAGGAATATCACATTTCTCATAATCCTAGTTCCTGCCCTGCTCCCCTTGCCGGCCGGCCTGGTATGCTTGATGGTAAATATCAACCTTCGGATGTGGCAATTAAATCTCATATTAGAGTACCAGGATGGAAGTGGTGGAAGTGCCATTAGATTCGGCCACTCTTGTGAGGAGACAGGTGAGGGGTTGTTTCCTATTTCCGCCTGGTGAGAAACAGGTCTAACGCACCCCATTTTCTTAGGCCATGTTGTTGCCGGTCCCGTTCCTTCTTCTAGTACCACTGGAAGCTGGAGCAGAGATGTTACCGTTGTCGCACATAAATTTGGAGGTGCATCAGAGCCAGCGCCGTTGAGTTATCACTTTTACGCCTGCTGGCGACATAACCAAACTTGGCTATATGCGTCCACCTAGTCAATTCAAACGACCACATATTTAATTTTTTGGGATACCAACGTTGCAACCCCTAGTACATGGCCATCATTGCTCGCTATCTTGGACCCGCCCTGGTCAGGTAAACCATGCCCCGTATTATATAAGCAGAGAAGGTTGGGGAGAGGGTCTGGGGCGAAATCGTGCACTCCTATCGATGGCCCAGACTCCAGAGTTAGCGAGATCCATTGCAGCCGTTTGCGGGATGATGTGGGACTCCGAATTTCTCGCATATGCTGCCCCGCATTGCTCCACAGGTTGGCACAGCCACGCATCAAACGCAAACATCATGGTGGGCAGAAACACGCCATACCCTGGCGATAATCAGGATGTAAAATACATAAACAATATATTCAGAATCTCTTCGCCTACGCGAACAGTTCTACGTAAATACATTGCTGAAAAATGCGAGTGCAAAAAGTCGACCCTTACCAGCAGTGACGGGCACTAAAGATACTCATAAGCAAGTCCAAGTAGTATGAATGCGCGCGGGAGAGTCCTGCACATATCAAGGAGCGAGAGCATGAAAGGAATGGGGGAAAGCGAGCCGTTGTAACCAATATTATACTCAATGCAATGGGAAGCAGTCATCATGCCCGCCCTATCCAAGGGGTAGCCCTCTTGATCCACCATCGAGATATTGGTCACAGTGGTTTGCTTTCTCCCGTTCATTCCATGATCTCGCTCCTTGATATTTGCAGGACTCTCGCGTGCGCATTCATGCTACTCGGTCTTGTTTTGAGCATCTTTGTTGCCCGTACACTGCTGCTAAGAGTCGACTTTTTGCACTCGCATTTTTCAGCAAAGTATTTGGGTAGAAGTTTTCGCGCAGCCGCCGGGATTCAGAATATATTGTTTATGTGTTTTACCCTGTTTTCTGTCAAAGTATGCCCTGTTTTCTGCCTATCATCGTGTTTGTGTTTGGCTTTGTGTACGGATTTGATCAGCTTGTGGAGCAAGTGGAGCATTGTGGAGCGGCACGTGCGAGAAATTCAGAGTCCACATTATTTCGCAAACGGCCGTAGTCTGTGCAGTA
>WSTG01000293.1:0-22000 GCA_019616325.1 Ceratobasidium sp. 394 | reverse complement strand
CGATCCACAGGTAGCCGTAAGACCTCCGTGTCCTCGAGCCGGAATCCAAGCGAGTTCGCAAGGCTGGTAAACTCTACCCGAGGCTCCACGGTTGCCGACAACGCCAACCAGGGGATCCTGCACGGAAAGCGGTTCTGTAGGCGTGCCACATTCGCAAAGGCGTCGCGGAACTCCTTCCATTCGACCGTGATGTGCGCCTCGTCAACTGCGAAATACCGGAAGCGCTTGTAAAACTCTGGCTCGCGGATCAAGTCCCCGAATGCGCCGTTCATGATCATTTCCGGCCCGACAAAAACATGGGTGAAGCCTCCGTTTTTTATCTCCTTGAATATCTCTCGGCGTGGATACTGACAGTTTGCTTCGTTCAGTGTGTCCGCGTGAAGCGCTAGTGCTCGTAGCCCTTCTGTTTTATTGACCGCTCGCGCCTGGATCGCGGTGAGCCACTGTCCCTCGGTGTGAATGTATGTATCTACCTGATCATTGGCTAGGCTTTTCGTCGGGACCAATATAATCGCTAGCGACTCGAGACCGTCTGCCCGATCGGCCAAGACGACACCTTGTATGACGGTCGATTTGCCCGCTCCGGTCGGTGCAATTGCGAATACGTCTCTACCCGCACGCAGCTTGACGATCGCGTCGAGTTGCCATGACCGAAGCCGGTCATATCGCAGTGGTTTACCGACGTGTTTATTGTACCAGACGCAGCGAATTTCAGACTCCTTTCGGAGTTATTTTACTACACGTTCCGGTACCTCAATGTATAGCACAATACATACCATTTGCACAAGCTGTTAGTGTCGTGAAGCTCTCAAGTGCTGCAAAGGCCAAGAATTTAAAAAATCGGACTCCCAAAGATTGCCGCATAAATCCTGTGACTAGATTTAGGCTACATTACAAATCTCGCTGCCGAAACCACGCACTCCTCGCGTGGTCCCACGCCGTGCCATCGCCTATCTGGGCGCGAAACCGTTTGCTCCCGTCTAACGCAGGGAACCCAACCCGGCCCTAGGAGATCGTCCCAGACTAGACCTCATCGTGTCAGCGCCCGTCGTCGCGCGTCGCGTTTTCTTCCCGCCCACCGTCCCCTGCCAACACCTTAGAAGAGATACCTTTTACACTATAGGGACCGTGTACCATAGCCTGCGGAGGCTTACAGCCCATTCTTAGACGAAAGGAAGCGTCGGGCTATGGTCGCGCCGCCCTTACGCCAATCACGCGAGAGCTTGCAACACCGACTCGACAACGACCGTCTCGTCCCAGGAGTGGCTGCAACCCTCCTCGTTTTTCTTTTACCGCCCACCCACCAAGCCGACAATTATGGCTTTAACGTCAACTCGGAGGGCTTAGCAACCGAATCCAGCGCCATCGCGCGCCACAGACCCATACCGCTGTATACACTACCTACGCTGTACATGCCGCTACACATTAATAAATACACGCCGTTACGTATCATAACGCACCTATTACATGTTGCAACCATCAATACTTGCTGTATACACCATCCACTGCGGTATGCACAGCTCCCCGGCTGCTAACCCGTCGCTTCTCGCTGGTTCTCCCAAATCCGCCGGTACCCGACTGCAGCGGCGCGGCCTAAAACGCACCAGTGATCCATGGGTGAAGAATTATGATTATTTGAATACAGGTATACAGTAAATGCCACGATTTTGGTGCATATATGCTATGAATACAGACCTCGACTTGTACTGCGG
Organism: Ceratobasidium sp. 394; assembly: GCA_019616325.1. Lineage (NCBI taxonomy): Eukaryota > Fungi > Basidiomycota > Agaricomycetes > Cantharellales > Ceratobasidiaceae > Ceratobasidium > Ceratobasidium sp. 394. The sequence goes on along the minus strand of WSTG01000293.1, from coordinate 20,288 downwards.
GAGCCCATGTGTTGTACCCGATGGAAAGGCATGGGCAAAACGGAGTGAGCAAACGGCTGGTGCGGCACACCGGTCACATGCCTCATGCCGCGACGCGCCAACTTGCGCTCAACCACGACCTGATCATGGCAGCACCCCTCGTCACGCACTTTTCTTCCCGCCCACCATCCCTTCCGGCGTGCCCCATTTGCCTGCTCAGTCTAACCCACCCGACCCGCGAGTCGTCCTCGTGCTTCGGGGATCCGGCCCCGCTCGCGCCGCCTTCGGCGGTACTTGCGTCCCCCAGTCTTGCCGGAGGCTGAGCCGACCGATAGGTCGTGCATGGACCGGCGCCAGCATCCGGCCCCGTGCTCAGTACCAAGAATTCCCCAAAGAATTTAGACATGAAGTCTGAGAACGAGTAGTCGCCAGACGTGTCCTCGTACGTCGCCCATAGTTTGACCAGGCTAGCACGCCGGATGCCATTGTAGCGGTACTTGAACTCGGTCTCGCGTTGGATGCGACAGAATATGGGGTAGTATCGTTTACACGCCTCAAAGTCCAAGTTGTTGACGCCATTCACGACAGCAGTGCTAAGCGCGGCTTCCAGCTGATTTTGCAGGCTCACCATCAGAGCCTTGGCAGCATCGTATTCGCGCGTGCGTTCAAACACCCGGAGGGACGTCGTCGACGAAGCTAGTCTATCCGCTGCCGCATCAAACTCGGAGCTCGCAAGGAGACGCGTGACGTCGGATTCGAGTGTGGACCAGGACTCGGCTTTTTTCAACAGGGCGTGTGCGGCTGTCGTGTTTGAGTGCGTCTGGGCGAGTGCGTGTAGACGTTTGAGAATGGAGGTTTCGTTGTCCGAAGGCGGGAAGAGGATGTGGGTTGCCGAGTTGGATTGGAGAGTGTGAAGGACGGATTGGAGGGAGAGGGTGGCTTCTCGCATGACCTGGTGTTGAGATTGTGCTCGTCCTGGGAGCATATTTGTGATTTAAATGGCTTAATTTTGCGTCAAAATGGAGCCTTGGCATCGTTCTGGTGACATCTGCGATGGTGGTGTCCAGTCTGTTGGCCGTTTCTTGGGTTATCACATCGAATCTCGCAGTGAGGCTGATGAGTGTTTCATCTAGGTTTCCAAGGTCGTCGATTGAATCCAAGTTGGTCGGCACGTCAAGAAGAGCAATTTCAAGTAGTTCGTTCACCTAGTCAACAATATTGTCGTCATGATAAGTCAAGGGTCAGTCGGGGTTTAGAGACTCGAGACCAATATCAAGCTCAGAGCTCATATTGTAACGCCAAAAACTAGAGCCAAAAGGAAATTTAATAAATTGCCTGAGATGAAAGTCTTCAGACAGACCCGCCTAGATTCAAGTGCTCTAAACTAGCAGCGAAGAAGTTAAAATCAGAGTTTGACGCGGAAACACATGCACACATTGACAAGCGCCCGGCGTGCAATGCAACCCAGGTTTCGGTCTCACATTCAGTATGCTAAATGAGGTGTATATGACTAGCAATTATGAGCGTGGGTGTATGCCCTCGTAGTTTTAGTTCTGGCTCGGCCTGCCTCATGTCACGCCCAATAACTTTGGGTTTGTACAGACAAACTCGGCGCTTTCGACATTTCGCATGTCGCAAGAGAATCTATATAGCGAACAACCGTGATTTCTAGCTGAAGCAAAGGGGAAGGAGACGTGGGTGGATGGGGTAGACAGTTCTCAACAAGAGGAGAGGAGGGCACTACGAAGAAGTCGAGGATTGTGCTGAAGGAGTGGCCGAGCCGGTGGCTTGCAGATCGGGCGGCTAATCCTGGCCCCGCATTGGAGAGGAGTGGTTGGCGGGAGACAAAATATTGATTAATTGGGTGACAAAATCTACCAAACGCCTGAAGCGGCATAGAAAAGAGCAAGAGATGACCAATTGTGTGGAGGGAGGAAAGAGTGATGCGGGCGCCTGTTGTTCCGCTGTGGCGCACAATCTGTGAGGGTATAGGCTCAAAATACTAAATAGTATTGTCATTCATTATAGCGCAGAGCCAAGGAAGCAAGCGGAGTGAATACGAGCACGAAAACTTTGCATACACACGCGCGAACGCGGAAACAAAATTGGCTTGTATCGTACAGCACTCACAGCCAAGCGCCGATAAACGGACACTACCACAGTTGCATAATCCTAATCCACTCAAATCATACCTCCAGAGAACTCATCCATCGAGTCTTGAGATTCCACCGTCCCTAACCAGGCTTTACGGCAACGTTTGATTGGATCTTCGGAGGTCGTGAATTTGCTCACTACCCCCGCGAGGAATGGGGTGCATAGCCATATCTTCATCGCGCATGGCTCCTTCACGACCTGTGCTCTTGATGGTAGCCGGTAAATAGAACCCACGCAGTCGGAGGAGCCTTCAACAGCGTCTAAGTATTATAAACGCCAAAAAAGACAGTTTTTACTCACAACCGGCAGCACGCAGATGACACAATGGCCATGTGAAGTCTATTACATACACATGTCATCAGCCCCGCCATTCAACTGGTAGCTTTCGACTTACTGTGAGTAAAAAGCAGCCGCTCGCATCTGTGAACATCAAGCTTAGTAATGTCAAGATAGTGCACAGACTAGGAACTAACGTACTCTAGGTATTGTCGTCCAGACTGCCATCATGCTGACGGATCCTAAGAAAATGGTTAGTGGTATAGCCGAGGTATCACGCAGACATGGATAACATACCAAGAGCCACCTATATGCGCATGAAGACACAGAAGAACGGGCCTATAAGCGGTGAAAGGAAGGTCTGGAGATGATATTCTCACCAAAAAGTACCAAGCTCCGTCGCGCGTTAAGAGTGTTATGATGGGTGTGTTGGCACCTTCTCTGTGGAGGATCCAAGCTCGCAGCAACGTTAAGGCAAACAAAGTTGCTGAAAGACGAGCGTGAGTACCCATACAACCTTGTTGTTGCCTTCCATACTCACCTTCGTATGAAATCATAGGTAAATACACAGGGATCCAATTAGTGGTTTTGTGGCTTGACGGGGATGATAGTGTGCAACCAGTCAGTATACCTGGTACTGCGTGTTTGGTCAGTAGCATATTCAGCAACCGCTAGACACTGGACATACAGGGATTTTCAACCGCTTGGAGCTTCTAAAAACAAACAGACTTATTAGTAGGGTGGGTACAACGCGAGATGACAACAACGGTACCTGAGCACCTGTCCAAATGAGGACTGTTGAGGGCAGCTGGGAAACTATAAATGTGGACAACAGAATAACAAGCATCCAGTTCCTATCATCCATCGCATTAGGAGTGCACACGCATAGCATCAGACCAAAGCTCACTTTAGGCCCCACATAGCCCAAACTCTGAGTAGAAGGATACCTGGTTTTCGGATTTCAGTTTGAGATCATACACGTGCGAGATGGAGGACTCACCCATCATTATCCACATGCATAAGTACGTCACCAGTCCTAAAATTATCGCTTCGACCTTGCATCTACATAAGGAGTAGTTACGTGGGTGCACCAGAGGTTGGGCACGGGTAGTTGCTTACACCTACATCAACGAGATTAGACCGATGAAATCAACAAGGCAAGGATACTCGCATACCTCAACTGGAATTGTCGGAATGGATATGACTAATTGAATAAAATCAGTAACGGGAAACCTTGAATGTCTGCGAGGCGCACAACTCATAGTGAAGCTTTGGGAGACCGTCATTAACTTATATCTCACGGGTTGCACAGGGACACCCACATCATACTGCAAGGTACGTAGTACCGGGCAAGAGTGAACAACACCCGTACGAATGACCAACGTGATCCCCAGATTAATTGGACCTATGGTACAGTCAAAACCGTCAGCCCGTATTCTGACCACTGGAACATGTTACTCACCTCTCTGTCGTATGTCAACACTGGAAGATAATAGGTCAATGCTGGTTTCATAGCAATAAATATACTATCTCGGAGCACTTACTCGCGTCGTAGACGACAATCACCATTGCGGCGACTGGTGTTATGACAGAATTAAGCCTGAAGCTAGCTTGGATCGTAGGATTGCTCACCCGCCATGTACTTTGCCAGCCTTATAGCCTCCAAAGATTCTATGAGAGGCCCCATAGGGTCCTCCGGAACTGGCGGTACCTCTCGTTTGCCGTTTGGGTCCCCCAACCACAGTAAGATCTTGGTAGGAAGTATCATCGGGGGCGATAACTGCCGGACGGTGAGAGAAGAGGGCCAGGTCAAGCTGACAAGATGCAGAAACTGCGGCTCAACCAAACGCAAGTTAAGTAGGCTCACTCAAATCCGACGGATCGGCCCAGTGTCTTTCGATCAAGCGCCACAGGAACTTGCAAAGATCGTCCCACGTGCGCCGCGATCGTTCGGGAGCACCCGTTTGCGTCATAGTGTACGCGCTCGTTTGGGCCTTGGCTCGTGAGTGGGGACGGTGTTGGGCCCCGGAGAAGGGCTCCAAGTATGGCATACTTTTGGATCACTATTGAGGTTGGATACCCAGACAGGACGCTCTCGGCCCTCCATGTAAACGTCCCATAGGAACCAAGCAACTACAGCCTCGTGTGCCTGAGGCTGAATTGTTCCGTCCCTCTGTCCATGAATTGTCGAAAAAGGTCGATTCCGCGAGGCTATTGTGAGACGCGCGCATTCAATCGAGCGCCGAGTCCGCCGATTGCGGAGGAAAATCCAGAGTTATTCTATTTATGGAGGCATTGGACCGGGGTGTTCTCACGGGCGCTAAGCAGATTGATAAACACGCGCACCGTTATCGAGTTGATCACCAGCAGCTAAATTTAGCTACTAAAAGGTCGAGCTGATACAATCGCTCTTGCAAACTGTCAATTATGCTACAGGCACTATTGGCCCGTTGAAGCTGATCCTCGCTTGGCCACGCGACGATCACTGGAAACACCGAGTCTGAAATTCAGGCTCTGCCGCTGGTGCTTTACTTGGATGCGGTTTTTCCGCGGGCATGAAACGGATTGCATTCTGGACCTCAAAAACGACCTAACGTTGAGGGGATAGGTCAAAGATGCTGACGAGGCGCAAGTTGGTCAAGATTGTAAACACGCAACTCAAGAGCTGAACTCGTTGGCGGCCTTACTCTCATCTAGGACCAATTGAACGTGAGCCCTTTTGATCATTTGCTGCGGTGGTATTGAGGGTCTTGTTTCTTGTGATAGCGCTCCATTGGCCGTGTTCATCCTTGAGGCATAAAATATCGCACCGGCTTGTATCACACCCGTATTTCATTTCTCATTCTAGTAGTTCTTGAACTCGGATACGACTAAATATGATGTAGTATCGTTTACACGCATTAAACCCATGTTATTGACACCATCGGCGATAGCACGGCCTTGAGCTGGTTTCGCGAGCAAAGACCTTGATAGCCTTGAAACACTGGAAGAGACGTAATTGACGAGGCCCGCCTATTCGCTGTCAGAAATCACGAGGGGCGCGTCACGTTCGATTCGAGTGTGGACCAGGACCCGGCTTTTTCCAAGAGGACGTGCGCGGCTCATGTTGTGTTTGAGTGTGTGTAGGCGTGTGAGGGTGGAGGTTTCGTTGCCAGGAGGCGGGAAGAGGCTGTCGGTTGGAGAGTATGACAGATAGATTGAATCAGTAATATTGCCGTCATGATAAGCCAGGGATTTATTCGAGGGGTTTAGGGGCTCGAGACTACATCAGGTGCCGAGCTCATCTTGTATAGCTAAAAATTGGAATCGGGCGGAAAAGCAATCTCAAAAAGCCTGCCTCAAACCTCCAATAGTAAAAGTCCTCAGGCGGACACGCATAGACTCAAGCACTTCGAGCCAGCCGGGGTTGAGGACAGGATTTAGGTTTACACAAACATATGCACACACCGACAAGCGCCTGGCGCGTAACTCTGACGTCAGGCCTCGTTCTTGTGTTCATGACGCCAACTGACCTTGGAGACATGGATACGACCAACCACTATGAGCGCGGGTGTATACCTCCGTTCATTTATTTCTCGCTCAGTCCGTTCATTTTCACGCCCAATAACCTTGGACTTGTATGGACAAACTCGCCTCTTTCGATGTTTCCCGCCTCGCTTCCAGGGGAATCTACAGAGTAGTGCGTCGCAAGAGAATTTGTATGGCGGACACTCGCGATTTATAGCCGAGGCTAAGAGAGGTGAAAAGTGGGCGGATGGGGTGGATAATTCTCGTAAAGGAGGAGAGGAAGGTACTGGTGAAGAAGTCGAGGATCTTCCTGATGGAATGGGTGAGCTCAAACGACGTGTGTGATAGTAATGTCGCTCAATTTGTGCTAGGGCGATTGTCTCCGACTTCCTCTCACTTGTTCAAACTCATAGTCCCAATACCTACACCCGACCAATCTAAACCACCACTGAGTATGTTCGGCCAGACTACACGAAACTAGCCCGGACCTGACGCCTTTGCAGCTGTATTCCTCTTGCACCCCTCCCAGCCTCTCTCCCACGTTTCCCGTCTGATACAAGCATCTCTTCCGCCGGATACACCTACTAACACCTCCATCGCCTTCCGATCTGTCCCACATAGCCCATCCTCGAAAGTGGTCCAATGGTCCGACTCGACAGATATTGGCGATTTCGTCAAAGAAGCTGCTCAGGACCGGGAATTCGCAATTACCGTCTCTCAACCCTCCAATGTATCCAAGTCCAACCATTCGGAGCCAAAACCTAAACCTGAGGAACCCGAAACCTCAATCCGCATATTGGTCCCATCTTTTCGGTCTCGTACTCGTTTCTTCCGGCACCGGTTGCGTACCATCTCTACGGAACTTTCTAAGCTCGAAAAGATCAAACGCGAGTGCGATCATATTGCCCATCGGAGTGCGCGAAGGCTTGCACTTGGAGGGTTCGGGATGTTGTTGGTATATTTTGGGGCTGTGGCACGGTTGACATTTTGGGATTTTGGCTGGTGAGTATTTGTTGTGTGATTGTCGTTATTGACTCGCTGAAGTGGTGCTGTAGGGAGATAATGGAGCCTGTGACGTATCTGTCGGGCCTTACGTGGATTATTTGTGGATATATGTGGTTCTTGTATCAAGGTGTGTTGTGCGACTCCTAGTTTTTCGTCTTGCTTTACCGACCTTGATACCGCGCTAACAGGTCGGGAGGTATCATACTCCTCTTTACTCAAACAATCCGTCTCAACCAGGCGAGCTAAACTGTATGAATCGAAAGGACTGGATGTTGATTTGCAAGTTCAATTTATCGTGTCCTGCTTTTTCTTTCCGACTGATATGCTATATCAGGTGGGCAGACCTTGTCACTGAAGAAAAGCAACTCCGCAAGGAGATTTACAAGATCGCAGGTATGTGTTTCCCGCTCTGTCTTGCCCTTCTCACACTTATAAAATACCAATAGACGACTATAATGTTAAATGGGACGGGACGCCCGAGGGGAGCTTCACGGTATTGAATTCGACCAGCGGTTCGCAACCAAAGCCGCAACCAAAACAAGGTAAGGGAAAAGAGGAAGATAGAGGGAAAGGGGAGGAAGGGGAAATGACGCCAGAAGAGAGATTGGAGAAGCAGAAGAAACGCGATGAAAAGGCTGAGATTGAGCGGGGCGATGGGAAAAGGGAGGAAAAGGAGGAAAAATAATAGGCAGGGTGCTAGGGGAGTAAAGACGATTGAGATTTGTGCAGATAAGATCACCTATCTAGCATATACTCTAGTTCGTTGAGCCTGCGAGCTTGCGGGTGTGCTTGTAGGAATCCCCGATGCACGTGACAGACTCTTGTAGCTCAATTGGAAATTCTTGCCATCCTATCAACGATCATCCCAACGTCAACTCCCGGTATCAGAAAGCCAGTCAACGATGAGTCTGAAACCACTGAATCGAAATATTCATATCGCAATGAATTACCGCTGCCTTTGTGGACTCGGTAGCTCTGCTGTAGAGGCAGACGACTCTCGGTAATGAGTCCTACCAAGACGATGTCATGTACTTACAATCGCACCAAAGAATGGCTGTTGGATTCTATTCTCTAGCCTCTATGGACCTTTTTGGAGTTGCACGAAGTAAGCCCAAGGAAAAGGATAGGAATGGCTGGGTAGAGTGGATTTGGGCACAATGCGTTTGTACGCCTCTTCTTTTATTTGCCCATTCCAAGCCTCATCTACGGGACCCAGCTACGCCTGAAGGAACAGGATTTCGAGGTGGAGATTCATTGGCTCTGTCAGACGTCGGCGTGAGTGTGTTCTATAAGTTGGAATAAACGGCTCGCCAAACAACGGGTTTGACCAAGGCAGAAGCGCCGATTACTGACTCTGCCAACCTCATCATGAGCTATGCCGCGATTCTCACTTTGGCAATCCTAAGAGATGATTTCTCTCGATTGGACAAACCTGGTCTGCAGCGTTTTGTGGCCAAGTGCCAAAATCCTGATGGCAGGTGCGTTTCCCCACTGTTTGCCCGTTCAGATGGTGAATCTTGTCTTCGGCCCGGCAGCTTTTCTCCAACGACGTCTGAACAGCCTGGAGACTTGCGAATTCTGTATACTGCATTCGTGATTTGCTATTTACTGGACGATTGGAGTGCGGTTGATGTCCCGGCTGCCCTAGAGTTTATCCGACGATGTAGAGTAAGGATCATCTGAACCACTCCTATCGCTGGATAACCAACTATGCCCCGCAGAGCTACGAAGGCGGATATGGCCAATCGCCTGATCAAGAGGCACATGGTGAGCTGCCAAGCTTTCTTCTAACTCCTCGGACACGTCTGACCACCGCGCAAAAGGCGGACCAACCTACTGCGCGCTCGCCGCAATGTCACTCTGCCCATCCGTTCCCGGGGTCGGTCTGGACGCAAAATCGAGAAGGCAAACTATTCGGTGGTTGAGTATGCATCAAACAACAGGGTTTTGTGGCCGGACAGGCAAGACACCCGATTCGTGCTATAGTTTTTGGTGTGGTGCCGCGCTCAGGGTCCGTCCGTGCTTTGCCGAATCATCGGCTGCGTCCGCTGACGGGGCATTTTGTTGTTAGCTTCTTGGCGCGGGAGAGTGCGTAGACGTTGACGCAAATGCCACGTTTATCGAGCGGTGTCAGTTCAAGTTTGGAGGGCTTGCCAAGGTGCCCGATGAACGACCAGGTCAGTTGGGAAAGTTGCGTTCATTTTAGCTTCAAGTCACACTTCATCTTTAGACCCTCTGCACTCGTACCTCAGTATTGCAGCTATATCGTTGTACCAACCAACAGCTGGCGATGAGTCCTGGAACCTACAACCGCTCGTCCCGGCCCTTAATACGGAAGAGTCAACGGCACAATGGGCAATCGAGCATCTTCGCCTAAAGTGAAAAAATAAATGTAAACGTACATGAGTTAGTAATTGATAACCACGTTTCTCCGAACTCGTTACTCTGATTTGTTGTCGTGTGATCAGGTCACAAGTTGGATCATGCTTCCTGGAATCACTGGCGGTCGCTTCACAGCTCGCATATTATATCTCTCGGCGCGCCTAGCTCATGTGCGGTCCGCCGGGCGGCAGGACGGGCTGCGACGGTCCGTTGGTACGCCACGCTACATCTGCTACTACCAGAAGCGTGAGTGCTAGACATGCTCACATGGCAGTCGAAGATTTGCTGTGGTTCCGCCGATGAAGCTCCAGCTAGGGATAGACGTGCAGTATAAAACAGAGCGATGCGATGGTGGAGAGGATATCGTCCTTGGTCTTGCTTGATTATTTCGACAGCATGCGTTTCTTCTCTGGACTTTTTACTCTTGCTACGTTGGCATCATGCGTTGCTGCGCATGGAATCATGACTGCTCCTCCGCCCCGCGTTGTAAGTCTTTTTTTTTTTGCCGGTTGATGCTTTGGATTGAGCTGAACTGTCGGGTTTGTTGTTTAGCTGGGGAGTGCGATGATCTCGGCGTGTGGTGCGGGTGCCGTTTCTGCTCAACAGTCGAGTGGGTACATCATATTTGCTTGAATATCATTAATATTGGCCACCTCTTTGTAGACGTTAAGGGCCCCATTGAGAGCCAGATCGCCAAGATTGACTCTGGCTACAAGCCGGTGAGTGTCTCGTCGGTGATACAAACGCATATAGGTCTAATCATATATCCCCCCTAGGCTCAATGCAACCTCTTTTTGTGCCGTGGGCAGCAGGTAACGTCGATAGTCTTATCTTATTATATTGGCGTACTAACTCCCAAGGCCTAGTTTGCCGATAATAAGAGCAAGGTGCAAAATTACAAACCTGGACAAGTCGTCAACATTGTTCTAGACATTGAGAACCACCACCCGGTCGGCTATGCCGTGAGTTTAGCATCCTTGTAGATTGGACGCGCACTGAATTTAAGACTTTAGAACGTTTCGGTGGTAAGTAAGATGCTGTAGTATTTAGATTTACATTCATCAACCACTGCGAATAGATCGCCACAGCTACAAACAAACCCATCGGTTCCCCCTTGATCGCCTGGAACCCGTACTTTACCGGCTACCCGTACCCCAAAGAACAAGGTTAGCATCCTTCAGACTTGAGACTTGCTTCGTATCTCATAGCCGCGCACAGAGAACTTTAATGTTACTATCCCAAGCTTGGGTGGTAAATGCACGGTCGCGGGAGAGTGTGTTCTGCAGTATCACTGGTACTCGGTCACGGATAAACAGACGTATCAGAACTGTGTAGATTTTACTGTCCCGGCATAGTTATCGGGCAATATCGTATGTATAATTTTGTACAATTCTTTTGTCCTATTTCCAGTTGGGTGAACAACACGCATAAGAAAAGACTATGATTGAGCGCTGGTATGTTCAAGGCGAGGCCGGGCATCGGCGTGCATAAAGGCCAAAAGCGGCAAACCGAGAAGCGCCCGGCTCCTCCCAACGGGATCACCTGACGAGCGGGTGTCGTACTCTTTTCCACACCCGGGCAAACCTATTTACTTTGGCGGTTATTCAGCATGCAATCTACCCTGGTGCGCGTCCCACGCCTTACCCCTGACCTCGTCCGGCACGTGGCCGAGTTTTCCCCAGTTTCTAGCGTTCTCCGCTTGGCGTTGCTCAACAAAGATTGCTACCGTAGCACCATTAGCATCATCTACCAAGTGGTAACGATTATGTCTACGGATCAACTTGGACGTTTCTCTCATGCGTTATGTTCTGGACCGTCATCACTGCGCCTATTCACTCGTTCCCTCCACATCCACGCTACAAGCCAATACTCAGCTTTAGAACTCTCCACGATTCAACGCAGTATATCCAACTTGCTTTCTGCCACAGAGAACCTCACTGAGTTGACCATAAATACACACCTCGGTGTTATCAGTGACTTGTTTGATAATGGCAGCCTCGAATCCGTGACGTTTAGCTTGAGATACCTCGCTTGTTGGTTTGTTCCAGGACCTGGTTTCCGCAATTTTTTGTCGTGCCAAGACAAAATCGAACGACTCGACTTTCTTTATGAATTTTATGGACTACCATCTATTACCACCGCTTCCCCAGATGCCAAAGTGGCAACAGGCGAGCCAGATGGATTGCTACCCAAGCTAAGGTCCTTGACCGCGGGGACGAAGAACATATGTATGTTGGTTCCAGGGCGCCCCGTCTCCCGGATTTTTATCAGGCAACCTATAAGCTCTTCTCATCTCGAGTCCGTCATCTCTAGAATCGCGCTGGCTTCTGTCCCTTTAGTCTATCTGAATATCGGTGTCTGGGTGCGGGATCTGTTCAACTGCGAAGTGGAACCCGTGGGATTACTGTCAAGCCTATCATACTGTCGTGAATCACTCGAAGGTCTCACCATCCGAATTTTCTCCCTAGAAATCTTCTCAGTAAGCGCAGTTGCGAATACTTGTAATTCATTACCCACTAACTTCTCCGCATATTTCCTACCAACTCTCCATCTAGGGCTCATCGACGCTAGTTAGTCTGGAAAATCTTCGGAGGTTAATGCGCCCCTTCATTACTCTCCACACATTTACCCTCGAACAAGACATGTATTCTGCTCAGACTCGGGCGCTCCGACCCGCACTCGAGTTTCGGCGCCTTAACTTATGGAAGGAAACTTGCCCGTCCTTGATTTCTGTTTCGCTTTTTGGCGACGTGCTCTCTGTGGCCTAGTTCATTCGGCAAATCTTACGACTCGAACAAGCCAAACTTCTAAACATTTCCGGCCAAAATACCTCTTTCCATCCCTCAGCATCTTCGAGCCAGCTGCCCATTCACGCTCATTATATTCTTCAACCTGGCTTCGATTATTTCTGCTTCGCTCTCCCTCTGGTTTCCCTCGCTGCCTGAGCTGTGTCCGCCGGGGATTCTCAGACCTTAAAGACCGCTCGTGGATCAATTATCTTAAAATATACACAAGGTCACCCTTGGTGCCTAGGACAAACTACGCCATGATCCTGAATATGTACACATCAAAGTTGGCGACTATACCAAGTTCGAGTTGTGAGTACTTGCCGTGACTCTTTCTACGACGAGCTGACTCGAGAATCGTGCATTTAGCCACCCGAAGAACCACACGGTGACCGAGAGCTCGTTTGATCACCCGCGCACTAGGCCCACCGACCCGTGCGGTAACCAGATTAGACTCCGCACTGGCTTATGAGTATGTGATATGGTTTTAGCCATATCCTTGGTTCACGCATCTTCCTCTAGCGTTCCTGTCCCTTCAACACAGACGTCCTACTTCTCAGCTCGCAAGTTCAAGGTTACTAATGTAGGCACCAACTATCAACGTTGCTTGTATTTCGTCAACTCAACATACCCTGTTACAGAAGAAACCCCACTGGTTTTACTATGGTCAGGCTGACCATTGCCCGGCAGGTATGGTCTTTGCGGTGGGCCTATGTTATTAGATGCTGGATATGAAACTCAAGCGACGCATATACCTAGGTAAATCCTCCAAATAAGGGTAATACATTTGACCAGCTCCAGAAGATGGCGACACAGTCCGGAGGAACTCGGTGAGACTGCGGCTAGATTAGGCTAGAGATTGGGATCGCCATTTTGAGATTTATCTTTGGGAACAAACAGACTCTAGCTGGCGGATTGAGTAATCTAATCTATCTCATGGTGCAAAATATGAACTCTGGGATGATTTTCATAAGGAGTGCGCGAATCGATTCGACGGAGAATCAATAAATAAATAATAACACAAGACAAACGAGGACATAAGGCATACAAGCAACGCGTAGGTAGTACATTCGAGAACCAGCTCGAGACAAATCAACGATAACGACAGAGACGAGGAAACAAACAGTTCAACCAAAACAACAAAACAAAACTCAGACAAATCTAGGGGAAAAAACTGAGAGCAAACACCATACATCCCACCTCCACTACGCTTTCCACAACTCTGCTGGCGCACGCATCTTCACACCAGGTGTGCCCAGGTCAAGATTCCACTTGTACACATACGCATCCTTTCCCACTTCTCCTGCCGCCACCCGGTTCTTCCCCTGCGCATCCAGACTATACACCACGTTCTTCCGCGGTGCAACGCTCTTCTGCGCCTCGACACGTTCAAGCTGTCTGCATGCTCCAGGTGTGGAAGGCGCTATGACCAGTTTGTAGTCGAGGTCGGTCTCAGTGAGCTTGGACGATTTGCGTTGTCCGGATGATTTCTTGAACGCGGCGATCAGCTCCTCTTCCGCAGGGTTGTGGACAATGATAGGACCAGTCTTGAGCGCGGGAGCGGGTTTGACGGGTGTCGGCTCGGGAACGGAAACTTGTTCAGCGCTCGTCCGCAAAGGTCCAGCAAATAGGGAAGAGGCGGCAGGAGGGACCGGCGGAACAGGTGTGTGTTGGCCGAAGTGCGATAGGTCTCCAGCCGTCGGGATCGTCAAGGGCGTAGTAGATACCACCCGGGGAGTGCCGTTGCCGGCGGTCGCTCGAGAGGATCCAACGAAAGCAGCCGAAGATCCAGGTTGGGGCACTCGCGCCGGCTTGTACGGTTTGAAGAATGATGCCGCGTCCACTGGCTTGCATGGGATCGAGAGGGGCACACGCGGTGCAATGACGCGTGGAGTGGCAGGCTGTGGGTTGACCGACATCGGAGTAAGAGAAATTGGCTGGGTCGCCGGCAAGGGGTGTTCCACCACTGGCAAGGATACTACTGGGTTGGACTCGGTGGGCGACATTGGCTGATCCAGTGAATCGAGAGATGCGTTCGCGACTGGTCCAATCGCCGCCGGTTCGGTCGGCATTTCCCCAGTTCGTTGGCACACCTCCATCGCGGTAGTGCCCGCCAATCCAAGCTCCTCAGACAAAGGAGCAGGCGTCCCGGATACAACGGCTGGCGAGGGTTGCACAGAAGCCACCACGCTAGGCTCGATTGACACCACAGGAAGAGAAATAGCCGCCGCCGCATGATGCTTCGACCGTCTGCCCAACTTTGCCTGCTTCGACGCATGTTTCTTCTTCTTCAGCTGAGCCGCACGAATCATATCCTTGACCTGGAAACGAGAAACTGGCGCATATAGGCGCAGTACGCGGGAGGAGGTCAAGCGCGATGGAGATTTGAGTATCTTTTGATGTTTGGGGGTCATCTGCTTGGAGCTCTTCCCGGTGGGCGTGATAGTAACTGTGGCCTCGGGCTCGTCAGAGTTAGATGAAGCGCTGGTAGAGTGGCCACCCGCCACTGGGGTGCTGGTGGTAGCTGGTGTGTCCTCTACTGATATAGGCGCTCGAGTCTCTTGGCCGATGACAGATTCGGTAGAAAGGGGACGAGGTTGGGATTGGCGCTTATCGGATGTATGCACCTGCTGTTCGGTAGAACCGACATCGCCGGTGGTGGAGGAAGTCGACTCGGCTTGGGGGGAGACTTTAGAGGCGGGAAGGGTAGACGGGACGGTCGGGATGGAGACATTAGACGCGCCGAACGAGTTGGATCGAGAGAGAGACGCAATAGTCGCCTCGGTGGACACGCTCTTCTCTTCGAGTTTGATATTATTTTTCGCAAGTTTCGTATTCTCGTCGAGAGGCTAATTATTTCACTTTAGTACCCACCTCTGTCTCTTGAACCGCCGACTTACCTTTGATTCAGAAGCCTTGCTGCCAGGAACAACACTCCGTGCCATAAAAGGCCTGGATTTTTCTTCGTTCACGTTTTGGTCGACAGCCTGGGTGGTAATGTAAGTATAACATCGCAACCTAATTACAAACTCGCACTAACCTTGACCTGGCTCGCTCCAATCTCAGGACAACGATCGTTGATGATTCTTAGAGGAGAGGCCAAGTTGGTTGAAATACTTGATTCTTGAGACGAGATCGCAGACACGGCTCGAGGCACATCGACAATCTTGCTGGCGGGCGCGACACCACACTCTTTCTCTGCAACGGCTGCTCCGCTCGTCGGTTCAGACAAAACGGGCGCTCTACTTGCAGTCTAGCAGTCATATATTAGCACGCAACGTCTTTCACACCATGTCATAAACCGACATACCTTTTCGTGGAAGAGCTCAGAGCGGGAAATCGTGGTGGATGTCGCTGATTTTTCTACCGGCTTGCTTTTAGACGTCGAATTGATAACCTGCAGATGGGGGGTAAACATGGAACTGTATAAACTAACAGCCAATCCACATACCTTGCGCTTCGACTCGCGAGTTCCAGTCACTGAGGCAGGGGCAGCAACTTTCGTCTTGGGTGTGGTGCGCTTGGATTTTTTGGACTTCTCGTCGGTCGTCGATTGAACGGGGGCAGGAGAGAGAACTGGGGCAGGCCTCTCGCCCTCGCGAGGCTTGCTTGTTGAAGTCGGATCCGACTTAGGGGCGGGAGAAACACGAATATTTTCGGATCCAGTCATGCGATCTTTGGCAGTGCTGGTCGGCTGAGAACGAGTAGGCGTCGATTCGTGCTATAGAGTCCGTTAGTCGAGTAACGTCAACGAGTATTCGCTATACGTACCTTTCGATGCTTCACCAAAGACAAACATCCGTTGCGAGCGTCTCGCTCCGACTGCGCCGCTAGCTCTTGATTATAACAATCTATGTATCTCAACACTTTCAAACCGCCCAATCAGCAAATATGGATCCAAGCGCCAATTAGATGACATACCAGGACCGGTAGTCTTCAAATACTTCCACAGAGGCGCGCGAAACGTCCACCCGGCGCCAACAGAGACGAGGAGTACTGCTACTTCGGGCACGAGCGCGTAACGAACGAGATAGTTGACGAGGCCAGCAAAGCAGAGCGCAAAGGTCACACATCGAACCACGGTGGACGTATATGCGGTGCGTAGAACGGGCAAGAGAGTTGACAACAGGATAGGGGTTCCTATGAGAGCAGGTAGGGTCGGCTGGACGAGCTCATAAGTCTTGCCTGGACACATACCGTCTCGCAAAGCTTTGCATAGGTGGGATACCCATGCCCGTATTTCTTGTATCCCGGTCGATGCAAAATTGGAAAGCTTGCCAAGAACGTACTCGATCTCGCGCCATAGTCGACGTAGAGCACGACGACGCTCGGCTGCTCGACACATTTGACCGACATATTTTGAGTGTGGGAGGGGGTAGCAGGGCAAGAGGCGACCGGATTCGTCGAGTTGTTCGCATGCGTGACCGTCGTTGCTGCGTGATCTGTGTCAGCCCTGAAGATACCTGGGGAGAAGACGGGATGACATACCATGGGGCAATGACGCAACACACGAGAAGAATAAACGCAAAAAGGGGCGGGTTGTTGAGGACGAATCGAACAAAGTTCAAAACGACACCGACGCCAGTGACGCTCAAGAGAGCGACGACGAGCGTGACGATTACGAGAGGTGAGAGCATGATGATGACACGGATATGCGTGACGAAGAAAGCTGAGCGCGACAACGGGTGCGACGAGTAGACGTGGCGGGGTGACGGTTCAACTTGGGAGAGAATCTGAGGCGGGCTGAGGTTTATATACGCACACCTATCCCCTAACTTTACTTTGGTCAGCAAAAACATCCCGAAATGGAGAGGCGGGACCCTAGGGGGTAAGAAAGACCCTCCGTAGATGACGTCGGGTTCGCGACGAGGCTCATCGTTCGAGGCAGTAATTCTGCAGGGCGTGTCGCAGCATGTAGCCAATAATGGATCAATCGAAGTTATATATGGGCTATTCGCCCTCCTTGCAATGTTCGGGTTAAGAATAGCTAATGTGACAACAAACCGCGCCTACTCAGGGTCTCGTGTTTAGTTCCATCCTGACTGTCGCAATCCAGGAAATATTCAGTCGTGTGGAATCTGGCGTCTAAAAAGAGTGAGCGAGAGACCCAGCTGTTGTTCTAGGGCAGCAAGATGTGTACTAGACTTTGAGTTCCACGATATTGACTAGACAATCACGATCTTCGTTCATTCAAGCAGTCGGTTCGAATTTTTTTCAATGACACAAGCCCTATAGATTCCAATAGCAATCAGGCTTTGGAATTTAAAGTGTATGATTGAACCTTAGACATGGAAGGATGGTGGTAGTTAGAGCCAACCTAGACGAGTCGCGCCAGCAACAAGTTAAATCCCGAGTGAACGAGCCGACGAATGATCACGTGCACCGCATCTCAAGGAGCGATGGTGTAGTTGGTTATCACGTCTGTCTAACATCTAAATGTTCACAGACGGTCCTCAGTTCGAACCTGGGTCGCTTCACTTTTTGGGGAAGAAAGGAGGAGCAAACAGGTGCAAAGTGTGGCGGGCTATTTGTGGTTCCAATCAGTTGACCGTGCGTTGCTGCTTCCGCTCTCCACGTCGTCCTTGTAAGTCCCACCGCCGTTTTC
Organism: Ceratobasidium sp. 394; assembly: GCA_019616325.1. Classification (NCBI taxonomy): domain Eukaryota; kingdom Fungi; phylum Basidiomycota; class Agaricomycetes; order Cantharellales; family Ceratobasidiaceae; genus Ceratobasidium; species Ceratobasidium sp. 394. The sequence continues at coordinate 2,594 of WSTG01000293.1, read as the reverse complement.
GCCGCCGGAGACAGAGCTGACGACGCGCAGACGTTCTTGCTAGGCCGGCCGGTCCGCTGGTCTCTGAGTTTATTGTGTTTTTTGTGTTTGCTGTAGCCGCAGCGTCGCAAGCGTCGCAGGCAAGACTCGACGTCCAGTAAACTGATTTTCCGGCCCAGTGCCATGATGTCTCTGCGCCCACCCTCGCCTAGCCCCTCGCCGTCGCCGGGGCCCGGAGGCCACCGCAACCGCCAGGCGCGTGCGTCGCTCGGTCCGGGCGCGTCGCTCACCGTCGGCACCAATCTCGGCCCCACCCCGCGCGTCCACCCCCCGCTGTCGCCGCGCCCCGCAAGCATGCGTCCGACGAGCGAGCTGATCACTGGAACGAGCGTCTACCAGAACCCAGAGGGTGCGCGCATTGCTTTTTCCGCTGGTCGCTATTGACGCCCGCCTAGCCGAGGCCATCGACCAGTGGTTCGAGAACCTCCAAAACTACGAGGCCACGCTCGAGGAGATGGCTGCCGCCTCGCTCGATGTCAACTTTAAAGAGGAGCTCAGCGCGATCGAGCAGTGTACGTCGTCTGTGTCTATCTGTAGCCCTGTCTGACCATACCAGGGTTCCGCGTGTTGTCCGAGGCGGAGCGCACCGCCGCGCTCTATTCGCTTTTGCAGCACTCGACCCAGGTCCAGATCCGCTTTTTCATCACCGTCCTCCAGCAGATGGCCCGCGCCGACCCAATGACCGCGCTTCTCTCTCCGGCCGTCGGCGCTTCCATGCAGAGCCAGATGGAGGCCAAGCTCGCTTCCCTCGGACTCAAGTCGCCCGGCCTGCCTGCCTCGCCCTCGGCCCGGTCATTCAACCGCCAGTCGATGGCCGATGCCAACTTTTTGTCGCCCGACTCGGCCGCTGTCCCGCCCTCGCCTGGTGGCGCTGGATCGAGCGATGCGGCCGCGACTCTTGCCCAACAGCGCGCTCGTCTCAAGGCCACCAACGCTGCTCATCGTATCTCTGCCCCAGGCACGCTCGCCGCCGATGCCGCCCGCGCCAATGTCTGGTCTGCAACGTCCCTCAGCCAAGTCGCCGAGCGCGGTCCGTCGCCCAGCCCCGACGCGAGCCTGCTCTCGCCTCCGCCCGCGGGTACTCGCCCCAAGAGCACCGACTTTACCGGCGTGGCTGCTCAATTCCGCAAAGGCCAGGCTGACGCCCCTCTTGACGAGCAGCTCTCGCCCATGGTTGGCGGCAATTGGGCCAGCATGGTCAACACTCCTGTCGTGCCCATGTTTGCCGGCGCGGGCGGGAACAATGGCAGTAGTGGCAACGCGACTGATTCAAACGGCCAGAACCTCGACGCCGCCGCGCTCAAGCTCGCCAACTGGACCATGGCCAATGCCGGTGGTCCAGGTGGCCCCGTCGTCCAGCTCGATGACGCCCGCAAGTTTCGCCGCGCTTCCAACGCGTCCAAGTCGACCGATGCCACCCGACGCGTCTCGGAAGAGGGCGCCCAGCAAGCCCAGCAACGTAACAATGCTCGCACTATACCCGGCCAACAACAGCCCGGCGGTCCCGGTGGATTCCTCAGCCCACAGCAGGCCCAGCAGCCCGGTTGGGGTCAGCGTAGCCCTGCGCTTTCGAACGTGTCATCTGGGCGCTTCCCAGGCAGCGATGACGGCATGAGCTTCAACGGCATGGGCGGGATGAGTCCCGGGATGGGTATGAACATGGGCATGATGAACGGGTTTGGGATGATGGGCATGCCTGGTTTTGCAGGCATGAACATGGAAGGTCTCCAAGCTCAGCTCCTCGCTGCTCAGCTCGCCCAGCTCAACCCTGGTTTTGCGGGGATGAACCCGCTCGGGATGATGAACGCTGGACTCGGCGCCGGAGGCGGAGGCGCACGTTCCACGCGCAGCAACGCAGCGAGCGGTCGTCGGAGCCCCAAGCCTCCGACTGCGGGCAAGAGCGGTGGAGAGGACGAGGTGGACCCAGCCGTGCTCAACGATGTCCCGACGTGGCTCCGTTCGTTGCGGTTGCACAAGTACACGCCCAATTTTGAAGGGATGAAGTGGCAGGATATGGTGGTGATGGACGAAGCGGCGTTGGAAGCCAAGGGCGTTGCTGCTTTGGGTGCGCGGCGCAAGATGTTGAAGACGTTCCAGCTCGTGAGTCTCCCATCGCTTCTTCCGTGCAATGCTAATAATGAATAGGTCCGCGAGAAAATGGGCATTCCAGAACCCGAGGGCTCGATGCCCCTACACGACGAATAAACGCGACTGATATACTAATAAAACAGCACAAAAATAGGCTTTTGTACGACCAATGATAGTTTCTTCTCGCTTTTTTTTGTTTCTGTTTTTGATTTGCACAAGTGTGAGTGGTGGGAGGATGTGTTTTGGCCTTGCCTGTGGTGTGGGGAGTGATTTGCGTTTGTATGTGGGGGTTGTGGGCCTGTATGGATAGGTGATATATACATACGTTGTTTTTTGGTAGTTTTTTTGGGGGGTGTGGGTGGTGAGAGGGGAGGGGTAAGGAATGATGGCACAGTGTAAAAGATGAATAGTGAATAGGCGACGTTCAGGTCAAGTACACGTGAGGCTGTACCCACCCTACAACACCC
>WSTG01000291.1:0-22029 GCA_019616325.1 Ceratobasidium sp. 394 | reverse complement strand
ACTGGTGCTCGCGATCACATGACTGGTGCTCACGAGCGCTCGCGGGTCCCATATGGATGCTCGCGAGTGCTCGTGGGTCCCATATGTGCGCTCCCGATGCTCGCGGAGCGTCAGGAGAACCCCGGCGCGCTCCCGCGCACTAAGTTGCATTTGGGGTTCTCGCAGAGTATGAGAAACAGAGTAAAATCGAGAGGGAGAACACGTACACCCAAGTCTCCTCGTCATCTCTGCAAGAAGCAAAGCAAAGGGTCTTGCTACCCTTGCGTGCGGTCGCGTTGTAGTTGTCCTTGTTGTCGTGATATAGCATCTGCTCGCGACCCGAGATCGACTCCCATTTGGGGACGCGGTAGTCATCGATGATGACCTCTTGCCAACCGGAGTTGCAGTAGAAGATGAAACGTAGACTCCAACTTTTTCGTCACGCTGTTGATCAAACCCAGATAAATATGATAAAAATAAAACATCCATACTAAAAGACACATACCGCAACGCAAATCTTCTCCATGAGTTGAGGCATGGTCGTCATGGTCACCAAAGCGCTCAACAACCAGCAGTCACCGAGCAAACCTTGAGAAATATCGCCCACCCTTACCGGCATACTGGTTGCGGCGAGGTGTCTGGGTTAGCGCGGGGAAGGCCCGGATCCAACATTGACTAGGCCAAGGAGATCGGGGGGCGTAGGAACTAAAGGATCGCCATCGGACACTAAGATCAAATGATGGTCCGATTGGCGGATGGCACTAACCTCGACGGCAGAACCCTCTCGAGACCTGAGGACCCCGGATACGGAGTGGGCTTCCTATGAGCCGAGACCATCACGTGGTCCAATAGCATCCGTATCCGGGCGGCTAAGCCGGATCAGTGAGTACTCACTCCGGCTTGCCATAAAACCGACACCGGCGGAGGCAAAGTTTAGAGCGGCATCAACGGGCCTAATGACGTGATGAGACCCTGAGCTAAGCGCGCTCGGTCTGGCTTTGCTGCTCGACACGACCAGGTCCGAAACACTCACTCCGGGACCGCGCCAACTCAACTCGTGCTGTTATTTAGGCTGGATTTCTTGGCCGCCGCTGCTTGTCTGTTCTCGCTAAGTCGCAATCTAGTCCTTTGACCCGCAGAGGTGGTTCACCTAGCCTGATGATCCGAACGAGACTAGATTTTTGACGACATCCGCTCTGGTGACTCGCGTGCGCGAAAGCTCTCCCCTTGAATCTTCCTTGGACATTCTATAGCTCCTTAATTCTGTCGATCTTTGTACCTTTCAATTGCGATCTGGTTGCCCCGCCACACTCTGCTGGATCTTGGCGCACCACACGGCTCTGTGAAGGCTCTCGCTCACGCTCATAGCACTGATCAATAACTCCCTGCACTTCAAATTTTCGCGCCTGCTTGCGCTGTCTGCTTGAAATTTCGTATTAAGATGGCTGTTCTCCGCCGCGCACCGTCCTCTACCTTTGGAACCGGTTTAATGGCCACCGGACCTGCAATCCATCGAGAGGGCTGAGAGGTCCAATCAATCTGGATCTGCACATCGCTGCAAATTTGAACGCCGGAATGACCCGGCGACGACAAGGTCAGTGGGTTTCCGACCGACCACCAGGTGGGTCATCCGCCACGGTTGTGTGATGTCTTGTATATTCAAATTCGCCTAGAACACAGCCCAAATTCTGACTATCTAGTAGCTTACCAGGCCTGTGTGCCCCAAATCCCGATGACGAGGCTCTGTTTTGTTGCCGAAACTAGCAATCTGACCCTCAACCTCCCATCCCGTCCCAGATCTCGAATCCTCACAAACTACCCGCCATCAACCTTTCCCTCGGACAATCTCGGATCCCGCCCACTAGGTTCACCTCGAGACGAAGAAACGACTCTCGACATATTCTATTGGCGCGGCTCCGGATGACCCTGGATCCGGTGTGAAGTATTTAGACTTAAAACAATTCGTGACGTAAGTCCTTCACGTCTCCCACTCGCCCAGACCCAAACTCAACCCCGCTACCATGCTAGATTTCGTCCATATACGCTGGCAGACACCCTCGGTCTCGCGCATGTATCATACCAGGCTCCCGCCCGACAGGGTAGGCTCGATACTAAAGGATCACCGCGCCAAAATGGACAGGTAACTCAGGTAATAGGGAGGGTGAGTAGTATTGAAACGAATCGCTGGCTCGAGAGGTACCGAAACCCGGAGAATGTTCCGTCGAGTAGCCTAAAGTGTGGCGAGGCCAGAAGGAGGCGAGGTTCACGATTATCGGTTGGTGGATTAGGCGCACTAGTAGCTTGGACGTCCTGGGTCACTCTGTACGCATATATTTACCCGAATCAACCTACTGTTCTCCGCGTATATGGATTGCTCTCGAACATTACCAAATCATGACATGATCCTTCTCCTTGCCACGAATGGGTCGAATCAAAACGTGCCGGCGTCTAACACTGCCTCGCTGTCGCCTCGCCCTCGTGTGCCCTCGGACTCGACGACCACATCTCAACTACCACGATGGCATCCAAGTCTCCAGTAAAGGACTCGAAGACGTCTCGGCGCCGGTTACAAGGTAATGCGCTGCGACACCTCCGACTACGCAGTTCTGACGAATGGCCTGATCCAGAAATCGAACTCACTCCTGCTATCTCGACTTATCCCATCGAGATCAAGATACTCGTAGATGGGAAAGAGATACATCAGCTGCCAAGAATCGAAAAGAAGAAGTTGCTCCGCTGGAAAGACATGATTTTACCATGGCAAGATAACAGCGTTCTTAGCATCGGCCGAAGCGCTAACGTTGTAGACCTTGCAGTGATCTTCACGACGACTCGGATCTGACTGTTCAAATCACGGAAATTCATTCTTTCAAGGATCGCGTAGGACTCGCGGTGTATCCGATGTCAAAGATAAAGACTACGGACACTCTATCAATTGGTAAGAATAGCCTTACATTAACATGATGCGATCTAATCACTTTTGCCAAGCGTGCCATAATATGATGTACACGTCGAAGATTGTATTTCAGAGCAAGGACGCGGTATGTGTGTTTGAGCCAGTTTGATCGTCAAATGCTAATTGTTATTACTCAGGCTGGGCAGGCATACGCCGAGGCATTGACAAAGGCGCATCAAATGGAGAGTCGAGGCGTTTTGAAGACGTCAGGGACTATCGGGACGGGATTCAAGACACTGCTTGAGCTAGGGAGGGCGTTATCAGAGGTGAGCACGAAACGTTGACTAGGCTAGATGGTGGATTGACGTTTGAGACGATCAATAGTTGGATCCCACTGGAGGATCAAAAGTTGCGTTTGCGCTTTGTACCAAGGCTTGGGAGGTAGGTAACGAGAATAGGCCGGGTGTAGGCATGTTCTGACGCGCATGTTCCGACATATTTGTGTCGTTCACACAATGATACAACCCAGCACATGGAGAAACAAGAGAAACAAGCCGCAGAGTTGGAGGACCTCGTCCAGTCGCTTGCACGAATGGTCCCGACAATCGAATCGGTGCAACGGATAGCGGACGCCAACCTCGGAGATACTGTGGCGGCGATGCTCGACCTGATCGAGGATACGTCGTTGTTCATCCTGAACTACAAGTCGCGGAATGCGTTTGGTGCGTAGCATCTGACGAGCACAGATGATGCTTCTGACACATGGTCTGGTGCTCAGCGCAAACGTTATATTCGATCGTGGACTCGACAGCACAGGACCGGATTCAAGATTTCGTGCGAGGGTTCAGGAATTTGAGGGAAGAGTTCGACAGTCGGGTGGGGACACAGACGCTCACATCCGTGATATCAGCTGGTAGGTCGATGTACGGCAGTGATTGGGGTGACACTTACGGCGACGATTTATTCGCTAGGCGATCGTGCGACCCTCAAGGAGCTCGGCGCTGCTCGACACGCAAGTTACAACCCTGACCGAGGGTGTGCGGCTGGGACACGAGAACGGATCATCGACGAAATCGTTCGCTGGTCACAAGAAGACGCTGGTGGGAAGCTCCTCTGGGTGCATGGGTTCACTGGCCTCGGGAAAAGCTCCGTGGCTGCGTCCGTGTGCCAGCAGCTGAAGGAGCAAAACAGATTGGCTACGAGCTTCTTCTGCAAGCGAGACGACTCTTTACTCCGTGATTCGCAATGCCTGCTGAATACGATTGTCGATGGACTTGCTGCTCAACACGAGCCGTACAGGCGAGCGGTGACGGCAGCGATCCAGGAGGACCCACAGATATGCGCCGCCAATCTCCAGATCCGGTATTCTTCCCTCGTCGAGACGCCTCTGAGGGGCCTCGGACACCAACAGACACCTCGGTCGCTGGTAATCGTGATCGACGCACTGGACGAGACGCAACGGGACGGGAGCCGGGCTTCGCTTCTGACATGCCTGCGAAAGATGTGCCAGCTCGTGCCTTGGCTCAAGATTATCGTTACTAGCCGCCCGGATGAGGACATCAAGACAGAGTTTGATGGCGATGGCGTGACGTCACTCGACATTGCCAATCACGACGCCACCAACGACATTCTCACATTTGTTCGGCAGCGCATGGCGGATATTGCAAAGAAGAGAAAAATCCCGGAATGGGCAGAGGACACCATTCGAAAGCTCGCTGGGTGCGCGAACGGACTGTTCGTATGGGCCGAGACTGCGTGCAAGTTCATCGCCGGTGGTCTCAGTCCAGGCCGGCGCCTCGAGCAGGTGCTTGGCGTGTCTCGATCCACGACGAAATCACATCCGCTCGCGGGATTAGATAATTTGTACGCGACCGCAATTCAATCCGGGATCGACGACGATGGCGAGGACAATCGACGGCTCGTTCTGCAATGCATTGGGGCGATCATTGCCACTTCTGCTCGAACTCCTCTGCCCGTCGCCAGCCTCGAACAGCTTCTGTCTGGGCAAATCGAGCCAGGCGTCCTCGGTTCAGTCGTAAGGTCACTGGGATCAGTGCTCTATGAAGATGGCGGTGCTGGTGGCCCCCTTCGAATGTTCCATCCGTCATTCGAGGATTTCGTGACCGACCCTGACCGTTCAAAAGGGTTCTATGTGGATCTAACCGAACAAAACACCGTGCTCGCAGGCTGCTGCCTCGACACAATGCTGCGAAACCTCAGGTTCAACATCTGCGGTCTCGAAACCTCGCATCTACTCAACCGAGACGTCCCTGATCTGCCCGAACGCGTGCAAAACAAGATCGTCCGACACCTGCGATACAGCTGCCTCTTCTGGTTCAGCCACCTACGTCAAGCCGAACTGGACGCGACCGAGAAGGCATTAAGGCAGTTTCTCTTTGGGAAGGAATTGATCTGCTGGCTGGAGGCGCTCAGTTTGATTGGCAAGCTTGACGTCGCACTGTTGAGCATGACGGGACTCGCTAGTTTAGCATCCAAATCGGTGAGTGTTCTTGATTAGCAAAAGGCCGATGGTGTCGACTTTGTTCCTTTACCTAGCCTGGGCTAGCCGATTTTTCGAGCTATGCCAACGACGTCTATCGCTTCGTCCTTAGCTTCTATGATGCCATATCCGATAGCACTCCCCACCTCTACATTTCTGCTCTCCCATTCGCGCCGACTGCTTCGGAACTTGGACGGCGCATGCGACCCTTGTTTCCGAACACGCTCGCCGTCACCCAAGGCGCGGACGAGAGGTGGTCGTCTTGCCTGCGAAGTATCTCCCACCCTGACCAGGTGCCTCGGTGGCGTTCTCCCCCGACAGTCGACGTATGGTCTCGGGTTGCAGAGATGGCGCCGTGCGAATATGGGATGCTGAGACTGGTGCTGCCGTCCTTAATCCGTTGCTGGGGCATTCTAAAAAGGTGGCGTGCGCTGTCTTCTCTCCAAATGGTCGCCGCATTGCTTCGTGCTCCTATGATCACACGATCAGGATCTGGGACGCCGTGACGGGTTCCGAACTGTGTGCACCACTGAACGGACACTCTTCCTATGTGAACTCTATTGCCTTTTCTCCCAATGGCGAGCGCATTGCCTCGTGCTCGGATGACCAAACTGTGCGAATCTGGGATGCAGAAACGGGGACCGAAGTACTCGGACCACTTACAGGTCATTCAGATGTAGTGATGTCTGTTGCGTTCTCTCGAGATGGCTGCTACATTGCTTCGGGTTCCTTCGACACGACAATCCGGGTATGGGATGCAGAGGCGGGAGCGACAGTCCACGAACCGCTGGAAGGTCATTCCAATCATGTCTTATCTGTTGCCTTCTCTTCCGACGGCTCCCTCATAGTTTCAGGCTCTGCCGACCTCACATTGATAATCTGGGACGCAAAGACCGGGACTCGGAAGCTAGGTCCACTCCGCGGCCACACTTCCATCGTGCAATCAGTCGCATTTTCACCCGATGACCGTCGCATTCTTTCCGGATCCGCCGACGGTACGGTGCGCTTTTGGGACGTCGAGTCGGGTCGTGAGCTGGTGGGACAACCTCGGAGTCACTCGCACCGGGTGTGGTGTGTCGCGTTCTCACCTGATGGTCAGCGTGTCGCTTCAGCGTCTGCGGACAAGACGGTGCAGATCTGGGATGCTGAACCAGGAGTTGCCATGCAATCAGCGCTAGCTCACCGCTCAGCTGCGGTTATGTGCGTGGCGTTCTCGTTTGACGGCCACCTGATAGTCTCTGGGTCGGATGATCACCTTGTACGAATCTGGGATGCTGCGACAGGCACTGCAGTGGGAGAGCCACTTCAAGGGCATTCGGATGGAGTGAAATCGGTTGCATTTTCTCATGATAGGCACCGCATAGTATCTGGGTCCGCAGACGAGACACTTCGGGTATGGGATACGGAAACAGGAATCATGGTGCTTGGGCCCCTACAAGGTCACTCAGGCTGGGTTCGCTGTGTTGCATTCTCTTCGGACAGCCGGTTGTTCGCCTCTGGTTCGGATGACGAGACCGTGCGCATCTGGGATGCAGAGACCGGAGCTGCAGCTCTCGACCCCTTACGAGGCCATTCTGATACGGTGTACTCTGTGGCATTTTCCCCTGACGGCGGCACTCTCATCTCGGGTTCGGGCGACAACACTGTGCGGGTTTGGGACACAAAGACTGGTGCGTCGCCACTTGGACCGCTACAAGGCCATTTGCAGCCAGTGTCGTCGGTCACATTCTCCCCCGATGGCGAATTCATTGCCTCAGGTTCCTGGGATTCTACTGTGCGGGTATGGGATGCCAAGACGGGTGTAGTCGCTCAAACTCTGCGAGGTCATTCCAACTGGGTGCTTTCCGTTGCATTCTCTCCCGACAGCCGTTTGGTCGTCTCGTGCGGTACGGATTGGACTGTACGAATCTGGGAAGCAGCAACAGGAACCAGTGTGCTCAAACCGCTGCGCGGCCATTCACGTATTGTACGATCTGTTGCCTTCTCCCCAGATGACCACCGCATTGTGTCAGGCTCTGACGATGGAACGATTCGCGTATGGGATGCCAACCGAGGTTATGTGACGACTGAAGCACTATCAGGTTTAGGTGGTACGTCCCGATACCCGAATTTTTACGCTTAGCTATCAATTCACGACTTGGCTATTCGCAGCTTGTTTGTTGATGCTCACAACATCTGAGCTCGCCCACCTCGCCGACCCTAATGGATGGATTTGCGGTTCGAACGGCGAGCTGCTCCTTTGGCTTCCGGGGAACTACCGCATAATCGACGATTCATTCATGTGCATATCTCCGGAGCCAATGCACCCTCGCCCTACGATTGACTTCTCGCAATTTGTACATGGTAGCTCTTGGTTGTCGGTTTCTGCGGTTTAGCCCTACCCCTATTGTTTGTGGAATGGATAAATGCAGCACATTTTTTAATAATCCAGGACGTTGCCGAGAATGGAATGTGGGAGGATAGCTTATGATATAATGAACACTCAGCCACAGACGAGTCGAAGAAAAATTTACCTGAAGTTGATTATGTCAGTCCATTATCCGCCGGCTTCAAAGTCTCGTCGATGTTCTATATATATGCTACACCTGCAGTGTCAATATGTACCAGGCTGGAAAAATCGGAGTAAGCATGCTAATTTTGGGGGTCGACATAAGTGACCGAGTCGCAAGTGGAAAAACTTGGTGTTGCGGCAGAACGACTATACCAGCCTTCCCTCGGGCGGGGTGGTAATATTCAAACACACTTGGTCGAGCACTCGGAAACGGACATGGCTGACGCCAATGGAAAGATGTAGTGCAAGGGAAATAGCGGGCAAAAGCGTTTCTCAGGTTCGGCAAGAGCATTATTAACAGATGGTGGTGCATTCTTATAGATCGAAGGTACAGTCTGGTCGAAAACGAAACAAAGCTCGAAGAAGCGTCAGGCTAACCCATTACCATCCCCATGGTATTCTTTTCGCTGTAACCCCAGCGTTAATTACTGCCCCAACCTGCATACCCGATACTCACTTTGATTCCACCGTACTCGTCGGGTACACCGCGTTCCTCCCTCATTTTCATTCACCTCTGCCGCTCCAGATCTCCCCATGCGGCGCCGTTGGCCTCAGTCTCGCTCCCGGTTCCCTTCTGGCGCTCCCTTCTGCTACCGTTGTCCTAGAATACCCTATTTCAGCGAGTGCGCTCCAACTCAGCCATGAGCACACTCTCGAAAGTAGCACCGCGCGAGACCCCGACGGTGCGCGTTGCGCATCCAGAGAAGTGTTTTTCGCCCAACAGTGATCCCAACTCCCCGGGATGGGAGATAGCTCGACTTGTGTGTCGAGGGCACACCTCTTTCGCATCCTCTTTCCAAGGCCGCCAAGTTCCAGCCCTCCACAATTACCCTGTTCTCCTGGTATATAAGGATAAACGTCGAGACTTGATATGCCGTGCCCTGGAATGCAGACAGTGCGGACACGACGGATGGGACGATACGCGGCATGCTAGCGAAAGGGCCGGGTGCGATGGAGGCGATAGATGCTCGTATGGGAGACGTGGTGATTGGAAAGATGGTTGCGGGGTTGCAGTAGTTCCCCGAGAATGGACATTCTAGTACACAAGCGGTCATGAGCCTGAGCTTTAGGCTTTTAGAGTTGAATCATCACCTGAAGTGTACAGAATATGTCGTAGAGCACGAATGGATAACCTCTCGCCGTTTGGTAGCGGATCATGAAGCGAGGGGAAAGGAATCCTCCAGTCCGAACCTGAACAAGATCGGCGCGCGGGAGATGCGCGATGATGAAGGGTGCAAGCAATAGGGCGCCCAGATTCCGCTTATCCTGTGCCCGCGACCAGGTTTTCCCAAGAGCGCCATCCTTGTATACAGGAAATCGGCAGTACACAAGAACCTTTCCAGACGTGGGATGGAGGTGCGAGAAATCAAACTCGGAGTGTGCCATCCCTGTCACACTTGTCGTCTAAACGTGGACAGCGCGTAGATCGCACTTGAAGCAGGGCACAGAGCTCCAGAAGACGGAATATAGAGTTCAGGCAGTACGTCGCCGACGAGAGACATATTGCCAAGGTGCTGGCGGTGGAGCGAGTGGTGAGAATAAGCAAGTCCACCGAGGTTCATGGTCATGCTGTCCATAAGCAGATCGTGCGGGTCGGCGCGATGTTGGTACGAGCTGCCAGCGAGGTTGCTCCCGCCGTCGAGATCGTGTACTGCGTCTTGAGCGCGCAAGACCTCTTCCTCATGCGGAGCGAGTATCGACAACATCCCGTCGTGTTCGTGGTGCGGATATCCGGTAGAATGCGAATGAGGATGAGGCAGGCTGTGTGCATGCGAGTGCAGGTGCGAGTTTGAAATCGAGCGAAGGACGCTAGGTCCGGGCGAGGCTAGCAGCTCGAGCCCGAGCTACCGCCGAGAAGAAAGCGATTAGCAGGAAAAATGAAAAAGTTGATCGGACGTACAGAGTTCCATCGACGAGACTTCGTCCACCTTTTCCCGCATCTCCCGCGCATCGGCCTCGTCTGTGGTGCTCGGGGTGACGCCGAGTCTCATTGTTGTTGGCGAGAGTCGGGGATCGTCCAAGTTACCCGAGCCCGTACGATATGGCCAGTAGCGTCGGCGTCAACCTTGACGACGCGCAGTGACCGGGAGTCGGGCAGTACATGGTGAGGTGACGGCATTAACAGTGTGGTGGAAGGAAAGCGCACAAAGTCGGGCGCAAGTCGCGCCGGATCCCGAGTCCAATTCGTAAACACTAAATATGGTATAACCTCGATACACGAAGCGACGACACAATTTTTTGATCCAATGGAACGAGACCAGGTGATCTAACATGTTATACTATTCGGATACGAGGCCCACGACTGAGATCGCCTAATAGACTACTTGCGACGGGACGGACCAGTCGGACGGGGTGATCTGCCCGTGGTGCGTCGCTCGGCTCGACTTTCGGCGACTGGGAAGAGTCCCGGTAGTTCAAGTTAGCCAACGTCTTCCAAGCGAACAGGTTGACTCACCGGATCTCCTGTCCCTTGTTTATCTTGGCCCTTTCGTCCCAACCACCACTCAGCCCATCTGAACCGGCTAGTTTGTCGAACACCGTCAACGCCATCGTCGCACTCGCCTCCCTTTCGGCTCGCTCTCTGCGAAATGCTTCTTCGACAGCCGCCGTCATCTCCTTGTGCGACGGCTTTTCGGCATCGATGACCCCAGCCCGTCCCTCGGCAAGTCCGACTGCCTGCGTCTTGTTCACCCTCGTCTGCTTCAGCTTCTCGCCTCCGCCCCCGCTCTACTAGCCGCGCCCTCCGCCTCGCCCGTTTCCGCCTCGAGGAACCCAATCTCTCGCCTTCCGCTACATCCGGCAGCACTCGCACATGCTTCGTCCCTTCCTGGGCTCGACGGGACCCGTTTCCGGCATTCCTTCGCTCGGTCAGATGTCCGTGGTGCACCTCTCTCACCCGCTTCTCCGTACTCTAGCCAACCTCGTCCGCACTCTCAAACACCTCGGTCCTGACCTGCAGCTTGGCCGCGAGTTTCGAAACCTACTTCCCCAGCCAGGCAGTAGCTCGGTCTTCCTCAGCCAGTATCCTCGGTAAGAGTGCAGCTTCCAGGTTTGGTTGTGTGGAGGAAAGAGCGAGCCTCCAACGGAATGTATGTCTCACAACAGAGGACGACGTTGTGTTGGTCGAGACGGACAAAGGAGATGCGGCGCGACCCGAGGCGGCGCGGATGGTACATGAAAGCGACGATGGAGTGCGGCCAGAGTGGGGAAGCGGCAGTCCGAACCTGTGGGAATCGGTGAGCGAACAGTGCAGATCCAATGACTAGGGAGGACATACCTGAGTCATGTAGACATTTTGCTCAACGGAAGAAGGCCGACGAAGAGGCGGAATAGACGGTTTAGCCTTTGCCGAGAGAAGAAAATGGATCCATCGACGCCCCAAACACAACAAGTCGCGAGAGACGTGAACGAGGAGACGACCTGTGGTATCCCTGCCCTATAAGACCCCAGAGGCAAACCCCGCCGACAATCTACACCAAGTTTGGGCTGCGTCGACATTACTGGTGCGTAGAAGTGGAGGTGGCGCAAAGGTCAAGGCGGAATCATGCCGACCAGTGAAAATCCAATTCGGGTTGGCTTTGTTTCCAGCCGTGATGACATAAGTGCCGTCGGACCATCCCGGTCCTGGCGATCACCGAGACTGATCCCAACGACAACCTTGACACTCACCTCACTGCCTTGCCAACGTACCCCCATGCTCATGAACCTTTGACCTATATCTCCGCGCTCCGTTCGCTTGTTCTATCGAGCTTAACCTTGTTCTCTCTGCTCGAATCTCTGTGGGAGCTTGAAATCGACGCAACAGTGATCTTGCCCACGGTCCTCCACGTATTTTATATCCGGCTCGAGTTTAGATTCCAACGACCGTCGCAATCGCCCCATAGCCACTTGGCATGCGCGTCGAGTACCGCAAACTCGCGGCTCGATAGAATTCGCCATGATTCGAGACGGCTAGAACTTGCACTCTCCGGCCCAGGTTGGTGGATAATCGACTTTTGTAATGAATCGAACTAGAGATTTGCTCCTCTTAGACTTGTCTTGCTTCCGCATCATATCTTTACGTTTTCGCTCTACGATTTGCGCTCCTAGCCATTGTCCGCCAATCATGAATTGCTGGGAAATCATTCTCGTAAAGCACCCTGCACGAACGCACAAGGCGCATCTGTGGGATGGCACTGGCATCTCTCTTGTGGTAGCAATACGGGGACGGGGGCAACTTTCGAGTTGGGATTCGGACGGAACCGAGAGTGCGTTCTTGGTTCTTACAGTCTGAATGCTACGGTTTAGAATGCCAGACCTTTATTGGTGAGCACAGCGGTTTTTGCATCTTGATCCAACCATAAACATATGGTTCCTTTTACGAAGCGTATTTGTTGGCCTCTGATTTGCTTTGTAGATTAAACACCACAAACGTGGGACACGGAAATGGGCGCTAAATACTGTAACTGGGATGGGGTCACTCAATAGTACGGTCGCTGTGTCTCCGGCTCAGTCGATTAAATAGTCTGGATATAGAATGTAAATGCGAGCTCATGTTTTATGAACGATGTAACCCAAACGAGAGACAACTAAATACAATCTGGAAAATGCGGCGTTACAATGGAGTGGAAGTCGTTCAGACTGCAATGCCCATATCACCAACTCTGTTGGCGACAATTCTTCCGCTGAAGTTTCGGCGCAAAGCAAATATATTTCCAGTGGAATATGAGACATGGGCGAACACAGGGGCGAGATGTATGCGATGGCGGGACTTGGTATCGAGGCACAAAAGAAATAAATATACGGGCGCACGGCCGAAAGAACCGCAAACGGTGAGGTGGTTGAGCGAAGAAGACTTGAGCGTGTCCCTTTTATGACATGGCAGGTATTGGGCAAATTTGTGTGAACGCAATAAAAGACATGAATAACCGGCGCATAAGTTGGAAGATACTGTATTGGCTCACCTGGGTTACAACATAGTAATTCGGCATGGCGCGGTAGGGGGGTGCATTGGCACAACCAGGCTTCGCCTATTCCTTTCCCAGCTCTCTTGAATTCGCATCACCGGCGCATTCTTCGGGGTAGGGGCAGGGTGTGTGTGAAGCAGCCACTGTACTATTCGTCACCGTGATATGGGCGGTGCGGGTATGATAGATGAGACAAGACAGCGAAAACCAGGGAGGGTATGAGCGCAGGAGCGACTGTACCAAATAAGGGCCAACGTGAGATGGCGAGACAACGAGTCATGCACGCGTCGCAGCAGCATGCCGAAAGTTGCAGTCTTGGTGCGCACAGGGAGTTCAAGTGCGCCGGAGTTGAATTACCAGAGAAGAGAATACCACCATGGAGCCAAGTCCATAGTCGCACTATATACCACAGGATCGAGTATGGCGACGCAAGCGGGGGGCACGCGTCCTGGGAAGCACATTCATATGAAGGGTAGATGTTGATTGTTAGGTGATTTGTCGAAAGGGCGTAGAATGCAAGCCGGAAGAAAAGGTGATCAGCAAGGATGGGAATGTAGAACCAGTGAGGAGCATTGCGCCTCGACCAGACTCAAAGATGAGCCCCAGCTGGATCCAGTAGTCCTGTCAATAGTGAAAGGCAAACAAAAAGAGGCGCGGATCGTCAGACATACAAAGCAAAGGTACGTATCCAGTGTCCATGATCTCGCTCTTCCATCGCAGTCGTCTGCGGGAAGTGGACAGTGGCTAGTCAACATCCTGCGTCGTAGAGCCAGTATCCCAATACAACAAAAGTCAAAAACGAGGCGCGATAGCCACAGAACAAATAAGAGACTCGCGAGTTGTTCGTAGCCCGACATATAACGCCGTCCGGAGTTCAGTCTTGATGCGGCTGGTGAGGTCGAGGTTGATAATGACCGCCGGATGTATTTCCCGGATGATCTGACTCCGAGGCTCAGCCGCCTGGCCCGTTCACTCCTGTTCGACCACCGTTGACTTTGGGCTTCTGCAATCGTTCATGGCTTTGGCAACTTTATCACATTTATATCCCTTTGTCCATTTATCCACGAGGCTCGCCGCTAATACTGGCAAACCAGTTAAAAATATGGAGCTCTACCATCGCCATTTCAATATATCGTTCGTTCCTGCGACTCACATGCTGTCAGCTACACCCCAGCTTTGTCTTGGAGAACACTATCCCCGGCCGCTCTTGTGCTCAGTCCTTATGCACGTTTCTTACTTCTGTCGCTCGTGCTAAACTGCTGAATCAGACCAGCTCCTTGCGACCTCCACCTCAGGCCCTCCGCACTCAGCTTGCCAGTACTCAAGTACCTCGCCAACGTCACCATTATCAATAACTCTCATCCCTTGAATCTGGCTGTATCTGACGCTAGATAGCTGGGCCTTGGATAAATCTGCTCTACGTATCACTAAAAACCCTTGCGAGCCTGTTACTCTTTGATTTTTCCCTGAATACCCAAGAATTCAAACCATCGAGAACAAATTTCACAACGGGTTACCCCCAAATTCAAGCGAGCCTCCTACCTGTATCGAATCCGCACCTGCCTGCCCAGACGCTTTCCCCCAGAATCTCGGTTCTGGCTGGCCTCTTCGCCCTGAGATCCCATGTTTTTCGGTGCATGTTTCCGGGTAACGTCGGAGGCGGTGCAGAGTAAGCGGACATTGAGAATGGAATTGGGAGTGTAAGCCCCAGGCGTCTCTTGGCCTATCCGAATCAAACTTCAGCTTTCAGATTACTCGTCCGACCTTCCGCCTTCATTCCTGATGCACATTTCAGCTACCAGCCTCTCTCTCGACGCATTAGGTCCAACCGTGAAGCATGATCTCTCCAAAGCATAATGGCGATTCTGGGCGAGCGGACAACTAAGATTGAAACAAATAGCTAGGAGAAGGTGCCAAGATCACGACGAAGGCTATGTCGAGAAGGATATAGTCAGGTTGAACTAGGAAGAGGTGACGTCGGCAACCATCGGTACTTCCAATAGCTTCGACAGCCCTGGCCGCGATAACCCATGTCCCCGAATTAGTGCGCTCTTTTCTACGCACAGTATATGGATTGCATTACCAAATCATGACCGACGCTTCTCCTCGCCACGAATGGCAGTTAAATCAAAACGTGTCGGCGTCTAGCACTGCCTCGTCCTCGGATGCCCTTCCACCCGACTGCCATCATATGATGGCATCTCAGCGTCCAGCAAAAGGCTCAAAAACGTCTCGACGCCGGTTACAAGGTATTCCATTACCACGGCTCCGACTACGCTGTCCTGATAAATGGCTTGGTGTAGAAATCGCACTCACTCCAAACACGTCGGCCTATCCTATCGAGGTCAAGGTGCTTGTGGATGGGCAAGAAGTACATCGGCTACCGAGAATCGAAAAGAAGAACATCCTCCGGTGGAAAGATCTGATTCTGCCATGGCAAGAGAACATTTCGCCTGGTGCCAGTCTACGTGCTAAAATCACAGGTCTGCAGTGACCTCCGCAACGACTCGGATCTAACCATTCAAATTACGGAAATCCATAGCTTCAAGGATCGCATAGGACTCGCTGTGTACCCGATGTCGAAAATTGTTGACAACGATACCATATCTATTGGTAAGGATGATTTTCTTTCGACAAACAGCAGTACTAACCTGCATTCGATACTTCAGGATGCGACAATGGGATGTTTACCTCAGAACTTGCATTTATGACTCAAGACGCGGTATGTCGCTCTGAGAATGCAATATAGTTTCGCTTAAGGATATATCTCCAGGCAAATAAGGCGTACGAGGAGGCGTTAACTCGAGCACAGGAAACGGAGCAACCAAAGAGCTTTCTGAACAAGTATGGAAAGTATGGACCAGCGTTCACGACGCTCCTCGCTTTGGGAAGCGCATTATCCGAAGTAAGCCGAGAGACAGGACTTGGGAAACCCCAGGCTGACGTTTGATGCGCTTCAGCTGGATCCGACGGGAGGAGCCAAGGTCGCGTTCTCGGTTTGTACAAAGGCGTGGGAGGTGCGGAATTGAGTCAAAGTTATTGTGCAACGTGCTGATCTTGTGACGATGCGTAGCACCTCGAGAAGCAAGAAAAGCAAGACGCAGAGATTAACGGTTTCGTCGAGCAGCTGGCGCGAATGACACCAACCATTAAATCCGTGCAAGACGTTGCCGATGCAAACCTCGAGGACACGATCACGGCGATGTCAAACCTGTTTGAGGATGCGTCGCTATTCATTTTGAACTATCGGTCGCGTAGTAATTGGAGTGAGTGATATTGAAAAGGAAGTATCGTGAACGTCTCAAACGTGGTATGGACACAGCACAAACATTATATTCTGCACTGGATTCGACCGTGCAAGACAGAATCAAGGACTTCACGGAAAGGTTTCGGCAATTCGCGCGAGAGTTTGACAGCCGGATGGGGGCACAGACGCTCATAGCCATACAGTCAAGCCGTAGGTTTTCAAAGTTGCGAAGAAGGCAGTTCCAAACCGATGATGGTTGAGGATGGCAGGTCTCGAGAAACTCGCCCCCGTCGGTCATGCAAGCTACAACCCTGACCGAGCGTGCATCCCTAGTACACGAGTCGACGTGATTGACGAGATTGTGGCTTGGGCAAGCGACGAGACGCCGACCAACCGACTACTATGGGTTCGCGGGTTCACCGGTCTAGGGAAGAGCTCGGTCGCGGCGTCGGCGTGCATGCAATTAAACGAGCAGGGCGTACTGGCCTCGAGCTTCTTTTGCAAGCGCGACGACCCTCTGCTGCGTGATGCGGGGTGTCTGCTGAATACGATTATATTCGAGCTGGCGACGCGTCATGGGGGATACAAGCGAGCGGTGGCAAACGCAATCCGAGACGATCCACAGATCTGCACGGCACATATCCAGAGGCGCTATTCGTCCCTCGTCGAGACCCCGCTCAGGAGTCTAGGCCAGCCTGAATCACCTGGGCGATATGTGATTGTGATCGACGCACTGGACGAGACGCAGAGGGACGACAGCCGCGTCTCGCTTCTGACTTGCCTCCGAAAGATGTGCCTGCTCGTGCCTTGGCTCAAGATCATCATCACTAGCCGCCCGGATGAGGACATGAAGACAGAGTTTGAAGGCGATGGCGTGACATCACTCGACATTGCCAATCACGACGCGACTGGTGACATTCTCACATTTGTTCAGCAGCGGATGGCGGGTATCGCAAAGAAGAAGAAAATAGCGGAATGGCAAGACGACAAGATACGACAACTAGCTGGTTGCGCGAATGGGTTGTTCGTATGGGCCGAGACGGCGTGCAAGTTCATCGCTGGTGGTCTCAGTCCAGGCGAGCGCCTCGAGCAGGTCCTTGGCATGTCTCGATCCACGGCGAAATCCCACCCGCTTTCGGGGCTAGACAGCTTGTATACGACCGCGATTCAAGCCGGGATCGGCGACGGTGGACAGGATAATCGGCGACTCGTTCTGCAATGCATTGGGGCAATCATCGCCACCGCTGCCCGAACTCCGCTGCCTGTGGCCAACCTCGAACAGTTGCTATCCGGTCAAATCAAGCCAGGCGTCCTAGGTTCGGTCGTGAGGTCACTTGGATCGGTGCTCTATGAAGATGGCGGTGCTGGTGGCCCCCTTCGCATGTTCCATCCTTCGTTTGAGGACTTCGTGATCGACCTTGACCGTTCGAAGGAGTTCTACGTGGATCTCATTCAACAAAACGCCACGCTCGCGAGCTGCTGCCTCAACACGATGCTGCGAGACCTCAGGGTCAACATCTGCGGCCTCGAAACCTCGCATATACTCAACCGAGACATCCCCGACCTGCCCGAACGCGTGCAAAACAAGATCGTCCGACACCTACGATACAGTTGCTTGAACTGGTACAGCCACCTACGTCAAGCTGAACTAGACGGGACCGAGAAGCCATTGAAGGAGTTTCTGTTTGGGAAGGAATTAATCTACTGGCTGGAGGCGCTCAGTTTGATTGGCAACCTTGATGTCGCACTGTCGAGCATGACGGGACTCGCCAGTCTAACCTCTGAATCGGTGAGTGTTCATGATTGCCGAAAGGCCAATAGTATCGACTTCATTCTTTTCCCTAGCCTGGGCTATCCGATTGTTCGAGCTATGCCAACGACGTCTATCGCTTTGTCCTTAGCTTCTATGATGCCATATCCGACAGCACACCCCACCTCTACATATCTGCCCTCTCATTTGGGCCGACCGCTTCGGAATTTGCACAGCGCATGCGTCCGTTGTTCCCGGGCACACTGGTTGTCTCTCAAGGCGCAGAGGAGAGGTGGTCGTCTTGCCTGCGAAGCATCTCGCATCCCGACTCAGTTTACTCTGTGGCATTTTCTCCGGATAGTCGGCGTATGGTCTCAGGTTGCAAAGATAACACCGTGAGGATATGGGATGCTGAGACTGGAGCTGCCGTACTTAATCCATTGCGCGGGCATTCAAACAGGGTGCAGTGCGCTGTTTTCTCTCCCAACGGTCGCCGCATTGCTTCTTGCTCCGATGATCACACCCTTAGAATCTGGGACGCAGAGACGGGTTCCGAACTGTGTGCGCCACTGGACAGACATTCTTCCTATGTGAACTCTATTGCCTTTTCTCCCAATGGCCAGCGCATTGTCTCGTGCTCGGCTGACCATACTGTGCGGATCTGGGATGTGGAAACGGGGGCGGAAGCACTCGGACCACTGGAGGGCCATTCAGATGAAGTCCAGTCTGTTACGTACTCCCGAGATGGCCGCCACATTGCTTCGGGTTCTTTCGACACGACAATCCGCGTCTGGGATGCGGAGGCCGGAGTGGCAGTTCATGAACCATTGGAAGGTCATTCCGATGCTGTCGCATCTGTTGCCTTCTCTTCCGACGGCTCCCTCATAGTCTCAGGCTCTGCCGACTTCGCATTGATAATCTGGGACGCAAAGACCGGGACTCGAATGCTTGGTCCACTACACGGCCACACTGACATCGTGCTGTCAGTCGCATTTTCACCCGATGACCGTCACATTCTTTCCGGATCCGCCGACGGTACGGTGCGCTTTTGGGATGTCGAGTCGGGTCGTGAGCTGGTGGGACAACCTCGAAGTCACTCTGGCCGGGTGTGGTGTGTCGCGTTCTCACCTGATGGTCAGCGTGTCGCTTCAGCGTCTGCGGACAAGACAGTGCAGATCTGGGATGCTGAACCAGGAGTGGCCACGCAATCCGCGCCGAGACGCCCCTCAGCTGCGGTTAATTCTGTTGCATTCTCATCCGATGGTCATCTCATAGTCTCTGGATCAGACGACCACCTGATACGGATCTGGAATGCTGCCACTGGTGCTGCCGTGCGAGAACCGCTGAGCGGTCACACAGATTTGGTCTTGTCTGCCGCATTCTCTCACGACACACGCCGCATTGTATCCGGGTCCGCAGACGAGACACTTCGGGTATGGGATACGGAAACAGGAATCATGGTGCTTGGGCCACTACGAGGTCACTCAGGCTGGGTCCACTCTGTCGCATTCTCTTCTGACAGCCGGTTGTTCGCCTCTGGTTCGGGTGACAAGACCGTGCGCATCTGGGATGCAGAGACCGGAGCTGCAGCTCTCGAGCCCTTGCGAGGTCACTCTGACGAGGTGTACTCCGTGGAATTTTCCCCTGACGGTGGCACTCTCATCTCGGGTTCGGGCGACAACACTGTGCGGCTTTGGGATACGAAGACTGGTGCATTGCTACTCGGACCGCTACAAGGCCACTCACAGCCAGTGGAGTCGATCGCATTCTCCCCCAATGGCAAATTTATTGCCTCAGGCTCCTGGGATTCTACTGTGCGGGTATGGGATGCAAAGACGGGCACAATTGCTCAAACGCTGCGAGGTCATTCTGACAGGGTGTTCTTCGTCACATTCTCTCCCGACAGCCGTTTGGTCGTCTCGTGCGGTACGGATCGGACCGTACGAATCTGGGAAGTGGCAACAGGAACCCAGGTGCTCAAACCGCTGCGAGGCCATTCACAGCTTGTGCGATCTGTTGCCTTCTCCCCAGATGGCCGGCACGTTGCGTCATGCTCCGATGATGGACTGATCCGCATATGGGATGCAAACATGAGTTATATGACAACCGATTCGTTCTTAGCTTTTGGTGGTACGTTATTCAGTCTAAAGATTTATGGTTGGCTCCCGGCTCACGCGCTGGATATCCATAGATTGCTTGTTGACTCCAGCAACGTCTGAGCTCGCCCACCTTGCCAACCCTAATGGGTGGGTTACTTCTTCCGATGGTAAACTGCTCCTATGGCTTCCCGGGAATCACCGGGTAATCGACGACTCGGTTATGTGCATATCTCCGCAGCCCGTGGCTCCTCGGCCAATGGTTGATTTCTCCCGTTTTGTACATGGCAAATCTTGGTCATCGGCCGCCGCCCTTTAGTGTTGTCCAAGCTGGTTGTTAAGTGGATGTATGCGACCCCTTTTCCTGTAATTCATGTTTATGTCTTGTTGTTGGGAGTGGGATGCGGGTTAGAGCTTATGTATGACAAACATTGAGCCATAGGCGGATCGAAGGATAGCTTAGCTGCTCGTCTAAACCCCTTCATTCAAATCCGCCAGCTTCAAATTGCCATCGATTTTCTTTACATATATGCTCAGATAGAAGTCTAAACCCGTACCAGAAAAGTAGACTTGGAGTAAGTTTCTGAAGCCTGAACGCCGGCATAAGCGACCGGGAGGTCAAAAATGATATTAATGATATGGAAGATGCAAGCATAATTTCTTCTCAGGCGGGGACGATAATATCTAGGCGCACTCAGTCGAGCACTGGGACACAAACCTAGCAACTACCGGTACGCAGGTAGCACACGAGGGAAACCGTGGGAGTAAGAAAACAGGATTTATCAAGCACCCGAGGAATGAAAGTATATCTCGTAGCTCAAGGATACAATCTTGTAGCCAACGAAATAAACCTTGAAGGAGCAATAGAGGCCAGTTCCCATCCAATCTAAATAGTAGATAAAAAACTACGCGATAGCCGTAGACTATGTAGGCAATTCACCACTCCAATCCAACGAATTTGACCGCTTGGAAGTATCGCAGGCGAATCTGGTCGTTGTGGTTAGATGATTGACCCGAGTTTATTTGTTCTAGACGAGAGTCGAATTCCGCTTCAGAGCCGTCTCCGAAATATGTGCCAACTGATACCTTGGTTAGAGGTAGCTATCACGAACCGCCCCGGAGACATCAAGACGGAGACCGATAGGGCTGAAAATTCACATAATTTTACTATTCGAGCATGCTCTTAAATCACTCTACAAGTCAAGTAAATAGGCGAGCACGCGTGAGTTTAAGACAACAGCCTGGTTCGTGCGCACGGTTCACGGTCGACGTTTTTGCATAGACCCTCCATCTGTTCTCAAATGCACCTAAGGGGCTTGAATGTTACGGTTTAACCACACAAAGCGCTATCATAGATACACAAGAACCGTTTCCAGATGTGGGATGCACCGTCTCTATCCATGCGAATGAATCAAAGCAAACGAGCCGCCTGCGACACCGACAGCCACCCCAACCCCCTCACGAACTCCTCATGATCTTATACGTGATATATGAACCAATGATACCGAACCCCACGAGTCCGCCAATAATGCTACAACCAAACAATCAGCACGCACCGCCGACAAACTATAGTCGCACAAACCTCAAGAACCAAGTATACCCTTCCGTCGTGTCTTGCCCTGGAACGTGCACGTTCATACCCCACAAACCTGCCAACAGAATTGGTCAATTTTCTAGATATAATGTGACAAGACTCGTACCGGTGACCAAGTTCATCGGAATAAGGACAGTACCAAGGGCAGTAAGCTTGGAAAGCACGTCGTTGATCTGGTTGTTCGCGTCCGTCATCTCGATAGAGATTTGCGCGAGGTAGTTGGAATGTGAACGAGACAGGATCTTTTCGTAGTGGTTCAGATTTTGAGTCATCGTAATCAGGTGGTCCTATAAAGCACCATACATTAAAGCGGGTCTACTGGAATGTTGGTTTAAACATACCTGAATATCCGAGAGGTACAAGCCCTGGTATCAGGCGGCGTTAGCGGCATGTTCGCTAACTCGCATTAAGCGAAACTCACAATATCAGACTTCGGCGCTACACTCCAGTTCTCGTTGCATCGTTTCGCC
>WSTG01000290.1:0-22048 GCA_019616325.1 Ceratobasidium sp. 394 | reverse complement strand
GTGGTTAGGGGTCACATGAGGTTACGGCTCACGTGATAAATGCTGACTAAGCTCCAGCTCCAGCTGCTTATCTAGAGAGAGATTTACCAGCTGGAGTGTTACGTTACAGTGGTTACGGGTCACGTGACCTGGAACTTGACTTAGGCGGCAACGGCTAAGTCCCGAAAAATAGAGAAAATGTGTGTCTTTCCTGGGTAGGTCACGACACTGGGGCTTCTTGCCATTCATCCGCCAATCCAGTATTTGCTCTATGATGTAGTCTTCTTCCCCTGATTCGGTAATTATGGGAGCCATTTTCAGCTGTATCCTGTTGAAGTCGGTGTCTGGTGTTACCAGTGATAGGAGTCCAATGTGAAAGACATCGTGGATTCTCATAGACGATGGGAGCTTTTAATCGGTAAGCATGTGAAGACACCTTTTCTGTGATAGTAAAGGACCCGCCGCTCCGATTGTCTAGCTTCTTTGATGGTCGCTTCGACCTTATGTTAGCGAGGGACAACTAGACCTTCTGTCCCACTTCGAATTCCTTGGTTGGTTTCACCTCTCCCCTTTGTATTTCCATGGAGGCCTTAGCCTCGTCCCATATTCGCTGCATGGCGGATGCTTTGGAGGCGGCTGTCAGACTCTCTCCTTTGTCTTCTGGGCCCAGTTTGGGTTCATTGACCCAGTCAGGGTCCAAACTGTACACCACTTGAAAGGGTGACAACCCGGTGGTCTGGTTCTTATGGTTGTTATGGCAAAACTCGGCTATGGGCAGCCAGTCTACGCAGTCGTTTTGTTGGTATCTGCAGAAGGTTCTAAGGTATCCCTCTACCCATTGATTTATCCTCTTGGACAATCCATCTGTTTGGGGATGGTAGGCCGTGGAGAAACTTGGCTGTATTCCGAGTTTCCTGTATAAGGTCCTGATGAAGTTGTTATTGAAAACTCTCCCTCGGTCTGACACAGTCGATTTGGGGGTGCCATGCAGTTTCCACACCTCTCTAATGAATAGTTCCGCCATTTCTTCGGCCGAGGTCGTCTCTTGGCAGGGTATGAAGTGCGCTTGCCTGGAGAAACGGTCTACCACAGTCAGGATGCTGTCATACTCCTTTGACAGGGGTAGTTTTATGATGAGGTTGTATTCGATGGCCTTCCAGGGTCTGTTCGGGATGTCTAAGGGTTTTTGTTCAACTGTAGTGTTGTGGGGTTTGGCTCTCCCGCAGATTCTGCAGGAGTCAACGAATCGATTTACTTGGGCTTTCATTCCTGGCCAGTAGTACCCCTTCTTAATCAGGTCTAGGGTTCGGGCCTGACCTTGATGGCTGGCAATTTTGGAATCGTGGTAGGTTTCTAGCAGGTTCCTTCTGATGTCCTTGTCTTCGGGCACGTATACCCATCCCTTGTACCATAGTAAGTCTTCTCTCCATTCGTATTTATCGAACTGCTTCCTGACCGAAGGAGGCAGTTGATCCTTGTTCTAAATGCTAGAAATCAGTTCGGTTAGTGAGGGGTCTTCGAGTTGGGCTTCCCTAATTTCTTGTATTAGGTCTATCTTCATGGACGCGCTGAATCCAATGAACTTCTCCAATGGTAGCATCACCATTGGCGGGTTGGGTACGTCGCTATGGTCGTGCCTTCTAGACAGTGCGTCCGGCTTGGTGGACATCTTTCCGGGTCGGAAGACTATGTGGAAGTTGAAGGACCCTAGTATGGTATGCCACCTCGCGTGTCTTCTATTCCAGACTTGGGCCTCCTGCCAGTATTGCAGGTTTCGATGGTCTGTATACACAGTCACCAAGATAATCATCCCTTCCAGGTATAGTCTCCACTCCAGGAGGGACTGGATTATTGCCAGTAACTCCTTATCGTGGGTGTCATAATTCCTCTCGGGGGAGGTGAAGCCCCTTGACATGAAGGCTATTGGGTGCATTCTATTGTCGTCCCCCTTTTGGCTCAGTATGGCTCCCATCGTGACTCCTGAGGCGTCTGTCTCCAGGTAATATGGTTTGTCAAGATCAGGATGTATTAATACCGGCTGTAAGCCGATTCTCCTTTTGATTTCCGCAAAGGCTTCTTCGTGGGTTGTGGTCCATTCCCATTTAGCATCCTTCCGCGTTAGCTCGGTCAGCGGTTTGGCTATTGAGCTGAAGTCCTGGATGAATCTCCTGTAAAAGTTTGCAAATCCCAAAAAGGACTGTAGTTGCTTAACGGTAGTAGGGGTTTCCACTCTGCTATCGCTTGGACTTTCTTTTGCTCCATGGAAACCCCTTTTGGTGAGACTACTATACTGATAAAGTCCATAGTGGTAGTGTAGAAATTACACTTATGAGGCTTGAGGAAAAGGTGGTTCGCTCTCAACCTGTGTAAAACTTCCTGGAGGTGTCCGGTGTGTTCTTCTGCGTCCGAAGAGAAAACCACCATGTCGTCCATATACACGACCATCGTAATGTCGATAAGGTCGTGGAAGATGTGATTCATCAATCGTTGGAAGGTGGCTGGTCCGTTCCTGATAACGAAGGGCATTACCAAGTATTCGAAGAGACCTTCCTTAGTTCTGAACGCAGTTTTCCATTCGTCCCCTTCCCTGATCCTCACGTTATTGAAACCCCACCGGATATCCATTTTTGAGAAGATTTTCGCTTCCTTAAATTTCTCTATCAAATCCGTCTGAACAGGCATCGGGAATTGATCTGGCTTGGTAATAGCGTTCAGTTTTTGGTAGTCCACGACTAGTCGTAGCCCCCCGTCCGCCTACTTAATGTAGAAGCATGGGGCAGCTATGCTAGAGGTACTGGGTCTTATCTTTCCGTCCTTGAGTTCCTTATCCAGGTACTCCTTGAGTGCTCTGGATTCGATAGGTGACATGGGATACGTCTTGGCAGGTTTCGGTAGCTCGGCACCTTCCTGGAACTCTATACTGCAATCATAGGGTCTGTGTTCCGGGAGTTCGCTAAAGCCTTCTTCCTGGAAGAGGTCTACAAAGTCAGCTATACTCTCGGGTATTAGCGGCTCGTCCTGAAGCTTTGCTTCCTTGGCCTGGACCTCTTCCCGATAGGTGATGCTTAGGTCACTCCAGTCGATGATCAGTTTGGCGTTTCATAGCCAGTCCCGTCCTAATATTGGTTCTGTGTCCCCCAAAGATAGTATATAGAAGTCACAGTTAAGCGTTTTCCCTTCTACATCTATCCTCAGGGTAGCCTTCTTTGTGATCGGCGCTTCTACTTCTTTCCCGTCTATAGCTATTACCTTGTTTGGAAAGCGAAGCGGTTCTGTCGCTACCCCTTTCTCCTCCGCGTATTGTACGTCCATAAAATTTCTGGTAGAACCGGAGTCAATCAGGGTCTTTACTGGGTCCATGATTCCCTCCACCGTAATGTATATTGTTGATTGTTTGTCTGATTTCTTGAGGTAACATACATGCAGTGGAGTTTGTTTCTTGGGACGCTTGGACATGGCCGCCGAGTCCCTTACTCGTTTTCCGAGTCTGATGAGTATTCCAATGGTGTTTTTGCTGCTTTGCCCTTGACGGTTCCTGTGTTAGCGTTCGCCTCGTAGGTCCATTTGCCCTTGCAATCCCTTATCATATGCCCTGACTTCGCACACTTTAGGCAGAGGCCCATATCCCGGCGTCGCTTCTTTTCTTCGTCTGGGATTCTGACTATATTTGGAGGATGAGGTTTGGATATAGTGGCTGCTTTGCCACGGTCTGTAGTGGGCGTGTGACTGCTTCGGTCTTGGGTTTCCTTCTTGTGGGCATTCCGAGTATTGGTGAATACCATATCATCGGCCTTGCCTGCGAAGACTACCCAGTTGTCGAGTGTCCAGTTGTCGGTACTCGACCCGGAGTAGATAGCCATTCTAGTTAATTCTCCTTGTACCTCCGATTTCAGTCCCTCCTTAAACTTGTCTGTGAGCGCCTCCTCATTCCAGTTAACCTCTAGGGCTAATGTCCTAAAGCTAGTAGCATAGTCCTGCACGCTTTTAGTTTGTTTAAGGGCTGATAGTTCCCTGATTGCCTTCTCCTTTTTAACGGGGTCTGCGAATGACTCAAGGAAGGCCTTCTTGAAGACCCGCCAATTTTGGAAGAACTCGTGGTTCTCGCCTTGGAGGAGCTTTCGGAGTAGTGGTTGGGCCCAATTGTCGGCCCTTCCTTCTGCCATATTTGTAAGCATGCCTCGGATCTTCCTAGCGTCATCAATGGCGAAGTCCTCGTAATCCGCAAAGTGGGCCTCCATCTTAGCGAGGAAGGCCTCTGCTTCTCTTCCCTTTTTCCCACTGAACTTATCAGGTCGCCTGGCCCTTGCCTCTTTGGGTATGGTAGGCTTCTTTGGTGTCGGGCTTGGGCTCTGCTCGGATGGGGTATGGGCTCGGAAGGAAGCTCGCCTGCGTATTGTGCGTTCAGGACCCCTGGTTGTGGATTCTGCCTGTGGGTCGCCTAACGGGAGTGTGTTTTCCGGTCTTTGTTCGGTGTTACATGTTGTCCTCCAAGGCTCTCCCATCCTTTTCGTGTTGGTGGGTCAGGGCCCTCTCGTGTGGTTTGGGATCCTCGGTCCTCGACCACTTGGAGGAGTTCCTCAATGGTGTCTAACTTATTCTTTTGGGATCTGAGGACTGTGTTAATGGCCTTGAGGGAATCGTTCAGGCCTTGTTCGTCAACAGTTGATCCAGTTTCTCTTCGCATTGAATCCACAGTCTCCTGTACCCTAGATATATCCCTGTTTATGTCTTTAAGGACTCGATTGAGCGCTTTGTCCATGTTGGTGAGGGTTCTGGTCTGGGCCTGCATCTGCTCATGTACCTTCTGTGTGTTCGTGGCAATGTGTCCAGTGTCCCTTTCTATCCTCCTAAAACCGCTTTCGAGTTCCATTGTTGCGTTCCTTGCGCATGGATTAGACCTGCGGTTTGGCACGTAGCTGTCACCTCTTTGGTCAAGCTTATCTGTAACGCCTTAAGTCCTTCGCCGATGGCGACAATCATCTGTTGAGCAGCTTCCGTGGTGATAACCCGTGGTTGAGATCCCAATACAAGGGCCTGCAGAGATCGGATTTCAGTAGTCGTGATATTGGCGTCGGCCAGGGATTCGGTAGGTGCCTGTTGTAAGTGGTTGGTGATCACTTGTGTCATGTCATCCACTATCTGGAGTGAGTCGTCGGCCTCAGGAGGTGGCGGGCCAAACAGGAGGTGTCCCGGCATCACCCAGCTGGGTTCAGGTTCTTGGGGATCGATCCGTAGGAAGGGGGGAGGTTCCAGTGGCTGTGCTGTCCTAGGCCTCACTGGGTCTGGCAGCGGTCCGAGTAGGGGTGGTGCTCCCTCCGCTTGGCTACTAGTTCTAGTTACTGGCTTACTCATGTTTGTTCTCTGTGTTCCACTGGTTGAGCAGTAATCTTGCTTTATAATGTCGTGACCTGTTCTTATTCCGTGGTTCTTGGCTCAAGGAGTGGTCGCTCTGTTCTGTTACTACCTCTACGAGGTTCTGGTGCTGTTTGTAATGCTAAATTTCCGTCTGTATTTGTGTTTTCTAAGTAGGCTACAAGTCACTATGGTAGACGAGATAAAGCAAGATGGGACTCCATCTTGCCTTCGTTTCCCCTTATATACATGAAAAGACATGAGTCACTCTACTGCAGTCCGCAGTCCGCAGCTAGGTCCACAGTCCACAGCTAGGTCACGTGTAACCCAAGGGTAAGATCACGTGTAGTGACCACTGACCTTACCGCGGCTCCGAATCTTATAAGAGCCGCTTTGTAATCCTAGGGTCACATGATCAACCGTGGTCATGTGACCTTGTTGTGATTACCTAAGTTGTTTGGTATCATGATGGCAACTGACCACTGACCACAGCATTACCTAGGAGAGATTACCTGTGGTCAGTGTTACGTTACGGTGGTTACAGGTCACGTGAGAGGTGACCACTGACCACATCATTACCTAGGAGAGATTACCTGTGGTCAGTGTTACGTTACGGTGGTTGCAGGTCATGTGATGTGGGACGTCACCCGAACGGAGTCCTTTAAAATGGAGAAAAGATGGGAAAAAAGTGGGTCTTCCCTGGGTAGGTCACAACACAGTATATTGTCCTTTAAATAGAATATGTGCCCACTAGCCAAGTGGCCATCAAGTCCTGAACTATTGCTCTGTTTGTTACCAATTGTTTATCAGAGATATGGGTGCCTCAGAGATGTTCAATGACCAAAAATGAGGGTACTTCAATGAGTAGGTTGTGAAGAAATTGACCTGGTGATGCAGGAGAGATCCCGTGACCCCATCACAGTCAGTTGTCTTGTCCAAAAGTTGGAATTCATCATCAGATGTTCTATACAGTCATTAGGAGACTTGTAGCTGGGTTTACATGCAATACCTGTGCACCGCGCCGGCGTGGGCCTCAACGGACTGGGCTCTAGATATTGTATGATATGTATTGTATAGCATCATAATGGACGCGTTTTTACAGTTTCTTTTGTACACCTGTGTCATCACCTGAAAGTATTTGAAGGTAAATGATCACATCTGGGGTAAATCAGGGTGAAGTACTTCACAGTGATTGACATTGCTTGGTGTCACACCATTCATGTCACATGGCCAATTCAGCAGTGGCACATTTTTGAGTGTTTGACATCAGTGACGGGTACTAGAAGAAGTTGACATTTTTACAGCATCTTGCTACAGCGGAGGCCACTCAAATGTCCTGTGGTTTGCTGACGCATGGGGGCAGGATGGACGGAGTTCGATTTTGGCGGAACTGTGCAAGTTGGGGACTTTGGCAGACTTTTTGGTCAAGTGGGACGAGTGTTTGTGAGGTTGGATGAGCTGCCCAAGAGTGTGAAAGATGGTGTCAGATTTGAGCCATGTACATCTTGCTCAACAGCTTGGTGTTGCTCAAAAATCTGATTTTTCTTGATAATGCCTGGTCTTTACTCACGCCTCATGGGTGATTCACCTTGACCTCAAGCCTGCAAACATGTTTGCTACTTATCATATCAAGGGTCGGATCCATATTGACAATTTTGTGATGGCCACACGGTGGCCTCATCATGTCTCTGACTCAGAAGGCTTTGAGTGTGGTACCAAAAAAATCCTGTGTAGCTGGACCGACATCTTGTTTTATACTATGGCATTGGAAACAGAAATGCAATGAACACACAGGAAAACACTAATACAAAAATCAGGCCAGAGACGACTGCTACACCCATTGAATTGTATTGGTGGTCACCAGTCTGCCCTTCACCTGTGAGAGTCAATTGAGCAACACCACATAGACATACTCATCCCAGTACACATCGAGCTGGTCAGCATCTAGGTATCTATAGGCTTCGAGTTCCAAGTTGGTCCAGCATGAAAGCAAATACGTGGTCGGTCATTAATGGTCAAATAACAATGTCAAGGAAGTGGGAGAGGGGTGAGACAACTGACTTAGCAAGTCTATCAATGGCCTCTAGGTCTAGACCCTTGGACAAAAAATAGCTTTCCGGCTGCAGAACTTGCTTGCTGATGGGGCTCCGACTCCACTGCTCCCTGGCGGGCAGGTTGCCCATCCGGATGTCAATGGTCAGGTGTCACAGGGAGGAGAAGCCCGCCAGGAGTTCAAGGTCCTGGAGTAACACCTCTTGATGAAACATTTCAAGGGAGAGGAGGCTATGTTTCCAGGTGTGGCAGCAACAGAGGAAATCATTGAAGCGATTGCCCTTCAAGAACTGGGACGGGGTGAGATACATTTCTATCAGCCAAATGTTCAACAGCGGGACCAATGCGTCCAGTGCAACCTCAACAGATACATTGTGTGGGGTACCACTGCGGAGGACCTGAAGCTCGAGGTCGCCCAGTTGCTCAGTGCCGCCGCAGAATGCCTCAAGGGAACCCAGAAATTGGATGCCATGTCCGATTGCAGTTGTACAACAATGACAATTGCAGACTCTACTAGTGTGAGCAGCAGCCTTGTGTGGAAAGAACAGTCAAGTTGCACAGATGAGCAGACTTGACACTCATCTTTGTCAGTGCGGGAAAGAGCTTGCCTGCCACCTCCAGCTCCGGAGGAAAGAGGATGAGGTGAATCGAACACAAGGATAAGCGTGAGCAACAGTCGCCTGTCTGCAGTGGCCAACACTGTGCTGCACAGCAAACATGACCCGAGACTGAGCGTTCCACGCTGGGGCATGCCATCCAGTGCATCAACAAGGCCCCCTAAGTCCACACGGTCTGGGTTATGCACCAGGAGGTGCAGCTCTCGCAAACCACTGGGCAGTGAGGGAGTGATTTTGAACGGGTCATCAGCACTGGATGGCAGGATGCAGGCATTGATTTCGACCTCGGCGCATGAGTCGGAAACCAGGGGTCCCATGACTTCTTGCAACTTGTCCATTGTCATGAGCTGGCCTTCGCAGTTGATGACAGCTGTTTCCAGACCTGGCAGAAACAGTGGGGCCAGGTAGTTCTGGAGGGTCGCGAGTTTGGACCACCAGTAATCCCGGGTAGGGTGGAAGTTGACAAACAGTGTGCATACCGGGATTTGGTAAACACCCAGCCTGACTGGTCGATGCTCACTCAGGTCTATGACCTCATCAAGCAAAATCTAGGGGTCACATGGTCAGCGTGCTCGCCCAGTGTGGCCATCGACAACCAGACTCATGGCAGGCCACTGGCCACTCGGTGGGGGGGGGGGCAGAGAATGACACTGTCATGACAAACTGGCGAATGACTTCTAACCCCAAGACCTGCTGCCACACTTGCCTCACAGCGCACGCAAAGAATGGTTGGCTCACAGTCAGGGCAGGGATACAGTCCCACACCAAGAGCGGGCTGAGGACAAGGCTCCACAGCTCAGGCATCATGGCCATTGATTGGGATGGTGAGATGAGGGGGGGCATTTGAATCGCCGCGCAAAGGCTGCTCAAAATTTACGTATGTGAGGCCTTGTGGTTGTGAACAAAATGATCACATGCCACGTGGCAACGGAGCATGTCACTCATAGCCTTATTGTCGCTTTGCTCATCTGGGGAAGGGAAAGGAAAGTGTACAAAGAAGAAAGAAAAGAAAATCAACATCCTGAAATTTTCAAGCTTAGAGTCAAACTTGACTATTTGAAGCACTCAGGTAAGGAGCAAGGCCGGAGGATTCATCAGCTAGAGCCAGGTCCAGCAAGCATTGCAGCAGTACCATGCAATCCACTGATGAGGAGGTCAAGAATTTTATTTAAGATCAAAACATGGCGGGAGCAAGCATGGGAAGGGGGCAGACCACAAAAATGGAAAAGAAAAGAAAGGACAACACAGAGGAGTTGTGTGCTGATCTGCACAACATACCCACTGGTCAGCCCCATCTGGCCTTTTTGTGCTTCTTCCAGGTCCGCAGCAGTGGGGGAGACTCACTCCTCACTGTCGAAGGGCCAGTGGTTTGAGACATAGAGTGTTGCGCAGCCACACTGTGCTTGTTGTCTGCTTTCCTTTTGCATGGTCACAGCACTTCACGGTGACACATCAAGGATTCTACAATCATGTGCCGGGGTGGACCCAGAGCAAGTTCAAGCATGCCTGGTGTTGGAATCACCTGTTGATGCTGGGGGCAGTGCTGGAGGAAATGGAACACTTCAAGTGTGAGCTCAAACTGCTCTGGGGTTGGCTTGCTACTAGCCTCATCAAGTACAACCTAATTGCAACAGTTAGTGGTTGTGTATCCCAAGGTGAGGAACACATTCACCTTGTAGGCTGTTGTTTCAATCTTCCTTTGCTCCCCAGGAGGTGCCCAGGAGTCTTCTTCCATGCCCACCATGGTGGTATCGCTGGACACATGTGTTGGGGTTGGAAACCTGTCACCATCCGATCCCTGGTTCATCGGTGTTGGTGGCTCTGCTGGAACTCCACAAGGTCCTCAAATGGGTAGTCAAAATCGGTGAAATGGGTCGACACAAACAGTTTGAAGTCTCAAGTCTCAAGTTAGCACCAACTCACTGTCCTCACCAGTCTCCTCTCTAGTCCATATAGTGATTTGAGCCTGGAACAGTGTTCTTCTGTCACCAGATCAGACATGTTGACTATAATCACCACGTGGACATGGTTGTTCAACTTCCATAGATAGTCCCACGCTTTCACCCATACATCTACAAGGTCCTGGCTATATAGGCCGTCTCCTGGATGATGCTTGGCTGAGGGACACAGTAGACCTATCTGCACCAGTTGCTCGGGCTGCGCCAGCTGGTCAGTGCTGTTCAACGCGGTACCTTCCACGTGTTTGATGCAGACCACAACTAGGCCCACAGCGTACGGGCCTTGTTCTTGGCGCTTAGAGAAATGGCACACAATCTACAATACATATGCTTCAACATCCAGAACACAACACACATTACTGGGCAGGATCTGGAGGGGCTGCAACCGTTGGCCTTAAAAGAGTTAGGGATCCTCAACGCATGTTTCGACAACTACCAGTTGAGCCAGTTGATCGAAGACTTCCGGCCTGGCACAAGAAGTGGAGCGGTTGCTCATTTCCGGCCACACCACTGACGTGCAAGAGCTCATGGAGGTTGCACGGGACATGAGGGCCCTGAGCCGCTTGGACACACTCCTCCGTATACCCCCTGGGTTGCCTCAGTTGTGTTCGCTGGCTGATCAGGAAAGCGCACGGAGCATGCGCCTCAACACCAATCCTGAATTTACAAATATAGGCCCTTTTGCCTCCAAATACATCATCCAAATCGCCTGGCAGGTTCAGCTGCCTGACTTGCCAGTTTCGCAGGTACCTCCATGCGTGTTAGCCAAATGTCGAGCTAAATGCACTGTATGCACTCAATTCTTCCAACCAACACGATCTGTTCAACATGTTTGTCACAACGGGGCTCAGCCAAAGTCGCCTGTCTACCCAACTCCATGTTCCTCTGTTGATGGAGCCTTTGTGTATCCATTGGAATTGCCTTGTTTAATACCGACTTATGCGCCCACCTTTCATCATGTTCCCAATGTGTCACCTTTGTCTGCATATGTCCCTTCGTAGATGTGTCTACATTAATAGCCACGTTCCCTTATGCATTTTGAATATCATTTTTTCTTCTAAGCAGCCTTAATTGACTTCTAGCATGTGAGTATAATGGTAGCGCATAGTACATTAAAGAAATCAAGAAATAGATAAATAGAAACATACACGTTGGCAGTTTGATGTAGCTGATGCTACACATGCATTGAGCGAGAGCACGATGCTCGTCCACCGTGTCCATAATTTCTTATGGTGCAAACCGCTGAACATTTGTGGCCAGCGCAGGCACATGCTGTGTGAATGTCAGCTACTTACATAAGTGCAGTGTTGTTGTTTGTTGGATAATCTGGTTGGGATGAAGTTGCGCAAATCTGTGTTTGATTCCAACATCCCACGATAGAAGTTCGTTGTGTGTCAACGTTTGCCGCTGTGAACGCGACTTTGTATTATTTGTAAATAATAATAGGGGTCTCAGTTGCATCTTGTGATAGGCATAGCCATACAAAAATTGTCCACAAAATCACGTAGCTTATAACGACAAGCAGCCACTCCTTACACTTGCCCGCTGCTTCCAGTTGCTCCATGCAGTCCGTAAAGCATCACATTTTAGAGATTTCAAGCTCACAACTCTCATCATGAGTTGAACTCAGCTGTTGCGGAAGTTTGCCCATTCTGCCCATTTCGCACCCAGAAGTCAGATAGGGGCATTCTACGTCCAGTGGTAGGTTTTTTCACCATCTTCAGTCAATTCTTCAGCAGTGTGAAAACAGGATGGCCAGTTCTCTCCCATTGCGTTCCTGTAGACTTGAAGTTGATT
The DNA here is from genome assembly GCA_019616325.1 of Ceratobasidium sp. 394. Lineage (NCBI taxonomy): Eukaryota > Fungi > Basidiomycota > Agaricomycetes > Cantharellales > Ceratobasidiaceae > Ceratobasidium > Ceratobasidium sp. 394. The sequence goes on along the minus strand of WSTG01000290.1, from coordinate 10,293 downwards.
GTTGGTCCAGCTGATCTTGTGCAACCACGAAAACATCCTGTTAGGCATTCACCCGTAAGGGCTGGAAGGTCTTACTCCCGTTGGCGGCCCATGGCCCACACTCCTTTGTTCCACTCATCTTCTTGCATTTTCACAAATGTGATCAAGGCTTGAGCGCCGGAGACAATAATCATCAGCGGGGGAGGGGGGTTAACGTCTGCAAGCAGTGCTAAGGTTCAGGTGTACTTGTAAGTACGTCTACCCAATGCTTCACATAGAACTTATCTAGTATAGCCTGGGCCTCGCTCTGGTCATATTGCTCCTCGACCTGCCCACACACATCCAGCATGGCGGCCATCTCTCCACGTAAACACCACCATACCCCTGTGTCCTTTGAGAAAGGAATCCATCCCTCCTCAAGGCTCCATGGGGTGGCTTTGCGGCTGAAAACAATCCATGAGTACCTGCTGACGTGTGTCTTAAGAGAACGTGACTATGCTCTAGCTCTTTGCAGAAGCTACAAAACCAAACTTGCAGGATAGGGTCCATTGGACTTGGGGCTTCGTCACTGCAGTTCTTCATAGAATTCTAATTAGAGCCTCGGCCTCGGCTGGGGAGGTAACTACTGCAAGAATGTACAGAACAGCACTTGCTAAATACAAGGGCAGAATGCTGAGGCTCATATAACTCCTGTGGGCAGGGAGGAAGTCTGGTAACCTTGTTGAGGGCAGGTTGCCAGATCTGGATCAAAGCTCAGGTCATCAACGTATTGTGGAAGGATCTATTGTATTGTGCTAGTAAGACCAGCTGAAGAGGGTGCATATGCTTAAGGACCTTGCATAATTAGGGCATGAGTGCTGTGTGGCTGCACCGTGAAAACTTGATTCAAACATACCTCAGTAACCGCTTCAACAGGCATGCACCACAGCTGCATTAGCTCACCATTGGCCTTGGTGCTCACACGTTCAATGGACATAATGAAACCTGGTCTCAGGTCAGGAGGGTCGGTCTGTGTTGCACACATACATGAGCAGATATTGTTTTTTATACCTCAATCCAGTCTGAGGGTGTGTGAAGCAAGCTCATGATGATGCAGCAGAGTACTTCTGTGCCGCCTCGAGTCGACGGGTGTTCACCTAGGCCCAAGCCTTACTCAGGCTCCGCTGCTTGGGCCACTTGTTGTCCACAGCCATTGTGCTGCTGCCAAACCAACACATTGGGTCATGCAAGGTGGCGGCGACGTTTCACGCAGGTCTTGCGATATGATTTGGAGGTGGAACAAAGATGCTGGCACTTAGGTTTCCTGGCTTCCGGCGGCGGTGTGTTCCAATAGACATACTACACAACAGTCGATTTGGCCATTCAAAGAAGACCCCATTGGTAATTGTTACATTTTCTGGCGGCTATAATGAGCTATCCAGTTCATCGAGTGGCACCAAACTCACATGGGTGCTTCAAGATGTCCACAGATACACTTGTACACATCTTAAACCCATTTATTGAAGCTGCCTTCATTCGGCGCGCCTTCCGCATGCTTCAAACAGGCTTCCACATCCGGCAGCGTGGGGTGCGCGAGGCTGCAGTCCAGTTTCACACCTTTCCAGCTCAATTTGCGGCAGAAGGACATGGGCACAACCCTCACCCCACCCTCCAGTGGTCGTAGCCTTGAAAGGCTCCTGCACAGCCCGGTGTTCATTCTCGCCCAGGGATGAGTGTATGATATCGGTCAGGAAATCCATCTTGAAACCGTGCAAGCATTTTGCTCACAGGAAGCTGACAGTCTTAGCCGTGCAGTACTCTTAGAGGACCATGGAGAAGTAGGAGGACATCGCAATAGGCCTAACCTAAAGCCGGCTTGGTATCAGCTAGCGGGTCCGTGTGATCAAAGTCACTCATGTTTTCCATCCCAGTTGGATACCAGCCATGGCTCAAGTAGTACACACACAGCGGCAGGCTGGCCAAATATTTGGTGATGTCCTTCAGCGCATTGGCATCCAGCTCCGGCAACAGCACCGGATCATCCAGAGCGTCGTCGCCTCCAGAGCCCCTCGAATGGATGTCCCTGTCCGTTTCTGCATAGGGCTCCGGCGATGTCTGCATAGAACCGCAGTCTAGCTCCTGTGTGGGCTTCGACGACCACCTGCCTTGGTTAGGGTCTCCAACAGTGTTCCCGTCGTCCTCTGTTTCACTGTCCTGTTCGTCTACCAGCGCCCGTTGCTTGGCCTCATGCACGGGATTCACTGGTGCCCCTTGTTCAACCTCACGAGCAATTTGTGCCACTCCCAACTGAGCCGCTTGGTGCCTGGTCAAAATCCTGTCCTGCAGCACTGCCGTGGTTGGACCCACATTTTATACTGGGTTTGTCTGTGATTGCCAATCCCTGATCTGGTCGTCGGAATCGGGACAATATACTTTCACCAGATCACTTAGCATCCGCAGTAGCTCTGCCTGAAGGTAAAGGTTGAATGTCAGGGAAAACAATGCAAGCCCGATGGCACTGGTGGGCAGGACGTATCGTCAGACCTGTTCTGATAAACTTGGAGAAGTACCAAGCGACGAGTGTGTCATCTAGGGTTTGAACATTCCTTGAGGTATGTGCTTTGATTGTGTTGTACTGACACTTTTGTACAGCAGTATTTATATGTTTAGCCATACCTAAAGCTTGCACAGGGTACTCTTAGGGCCATAATAAACCCTGTATTTTTCGCCGAATTTTCTGGGGGCTCCAACATCTTGTATGTGATGGTCTTGCTGCAGGTGCACAAACTCAAATGTGTATTGCACAGCTGCTCTGACCTGGTAGCTGTCGAATTTCTCCAGCCTCGCGAAACTCCTTGACCAAAAAATGTGGCGGGCCTACCAATGATCAACCGTGATATCCCAAGCCTTGTCTCTTTGAGCGACACGCTCGTAGGTGTTTCATCTACAGGTTCTTTCTATGGTTGTCCAACACAACAACGGGAACTGACAATTGGGCTTGTTTGGCGTACGCCTCGTCTCTTTGAGCGACACGCCCGTAGGCATCCTGTATACGGGTGTTTTTTCGTGGTTGTCCGACACAGCGATGGGTACCAACAATTGGGTGTGCTTGGCATACGCCTCATCTGTTTGAGCGACACGCCCATAGGTATCCATACGTAGGTGTATTTCCACAGTTGTTCAACACACCAGTACCGATGATTTGGTGTGATGGCGTACGCCTTGTCTCCTAGTGACACGCGTGTAGGTATTTCATTCACAGGTGTCTATACGGCTGTCCAACACAACGACGGGTACCGACGATTGGGCATGCATGCCATGGTGTATGCCTCCTCTTTGAACAAAACGCCCATAGGTAACGGGTCGTATGTAACAATGGATACCAAGGATTGGGAGTGATTGAAGCATACACATCATCTCTATTGAGTGACACACCCATAGGTAACAGAGTATGTATTGTTGTTAGAAAGGAGAGATGACAAAATATCCGGAGAATACGACATATGCCAATCGTCTCCAGGGCAGTCGGGTGGGGTTCAAATGATTACCCGACAAGCTGGGAAAAAGGGGAAGTGGTTGAAATATGTCATGTGTTTCTTGATGTATCTCAACTTAATGTTGCATATTGAATGTTTGAGCGAACAGTGTGAGTAGGCTTGCGGTCATTTTTTCATCAATTCATGATGAGTAGCAACATAAGCAATGTCCAAAAGACTTGGTGCATTGTTTCGGATTGTCGAATGAAGCTACAATCTAGCATATACTCATAATTACGAACGTTATTACCCTGTGGAAGTTATCCCGATGACCATGTCCTCCAATGTTCACAATCTTCATACAGTTGGCAATACGATCACAAAAATATATAATTAATTGTGCATCAAGAGTAGTAGACATTCGTCGCAAATGTAACATTGGATCTGGGTGCAATGCAAACCCCAACACCAAACAGATGTCCACGCATACCACTCGTGTCTAGATTCCAGGACTTCCAGCAACGCGCGCATGAAGCAGTTGCTTGAATGCGGCTCAACTAAACTGAATTGTATGTCCCTGAGGCCTTGGGTGTTCCTTGGGAGCTGGACGACCGGACGATGGTATGCTTGACTGTCCAAGCTTTCTCGACCACTTTGCCTGCACGAGTGATTGGCAAACAGAAGCACGTATGTAAGATGCTCGGCAAGACTTTTCCCAGCAGTCGAGACTGGAACGGAGCAAAGCAATATACCATCAGCTCTGAATTGGAGGACAAGATAATGTAGGTTATCAAGATGACGTAGGGTGAGAGTAGGGCGAATTTTCAACCCAGCTAGGTAGGGTGACCAGACCTGGGTGGGCAAGTAACCAGGGACTGGAGATATGCACACCAGACATGTGGCAGAACCTGCATACCTGGTACGCATCCAGAGCAACAGTGTGGCATGACAAATAAAAGCAAATAGTGCACGCCAATTACACTCCTGCTGTGACCTGCATACTTGGCATGCACAACATGCAGCACATGCAGCATGAAAATTACGAGCAAGCAATGCATACCATGCCACTCTCCAAAAATCTGCATACATGGCATGCAGCATGAGTAGCAGTGCATCCAGACAATCAGGAGCATGGCATTGCATACAAAGGAGTCCAGAAAGTGCGTACCTGGTACACACTCAGAGCAACAGTGCAGCACACAAACCTAGGGCAAATGCTGCCCACTGTTGTGCCAAGCTGCATACCAAGTACACACCAGGGACTGGGGCATGGTGTGACAAGGAATAGCACATGTGACTGTGCTCTGACAATCTGTGTACGTGGTACACACCATGGGCAGTGGCGTGGCACAATGATCAAGGCCACTATTTGGGCAATACCAGTACAAACCCATGCCGCTCCATGGTGCAGGTATGTGCTCTAGACAGTGTGTACCTGGCACGCACTCAGAGTGGTCGTGGTGCACAATGATCCATGGGTGAACCCTGTCCATTGTCTTGCGCCCCCGGCCAAGCTGCGTACTTGGTATGCACAAGAACCGAGGCATGGTGCAACAATCAAGAGCACATGCTACCCATGCTTTGGAAATCTGCGTGCCTGGTACGCACCACGGGCAGTGGTGTGGCACAATAATCAAAGGCAAGGGCAATATTGATGCTGCTCCACGGAGGGGGTTTGTGTGCTATAAAGTGCGTACCCGGCACACACTTGGAGCACCAGTGCAGCATGACATCCCAACCCAAGGGGTGAAGCCTGTCTGCTGTCTTGCACCCCATACCACACTGCGTGCCGAGTACGCACAAGAGCTGTGCCATGGCCTGGCAATCAAGAGCAGAGGTTGCCATGCTCTGACAATGTGTGTACCCAGTACGCACCATGGGCAGTGGTGTAACACCAGAATTGAGGACACTGTATAACCCATGCTCCTCCATGGTGCAGGTTTTGTGTGCTCGACAGTGCCTACCTGGCACGCACTTGGGGCTGCAGTACAGCAGTGCAGCACAATGAACCAGAGGGAGAATCCTGGCTACTGTCTTACACCCCATATCAAGCTGCATACCAAGCACCATGCCTCGGTTCTTGTGCATACCAAGTACGCAGCTTGGCCGGGGGCGCAAGACAATGGACAGGGTTCACCCATGGATTATTGTGCACCACGACCACTCTGAGTGCGTGCCAGGTACACACTGTCTAGAGCACATACCTGCACCATGGAGCGGCATGGGTTTGTACTGGTATTGCCCAAATAGTGGCCTTGATCATTGTGCCACGCCACTGCCCATGGTGTGTACCACGTACACAGATTGTCAGAGCACAGTCACATGTGCTATTCCTTGTCACACCATGCCCCAGTGCCTGGTGCGTACTTGGTACACAGCTTGGCATGGGGTGCACAACAGTGGGCACCATTTTGCTCTTGGTTTGTGTGCCACACTGCTGCTCTGAGTGCATACCAGGTACACACTCACTAGACCACCAAACTGTGCAGTGAGGATGGCAGATGCTGAAAACAGAGCCATAATATAGAAATCAAGAGCACATGTTACAATGCATTGACAATCCGCGTACCTGGTATGCACCACGAGCAGTGGTGCAGCATAATAATTGGCAGCATGTTGTTGTTGTTGTAGCATGCTGTGTTAGGGCCGTTAGGGTGCCATGGATAACCCATGCTAGCCACAGCACTGGCAGCCATGACGGCCTTGAGGTGCCTTGGCCTCGGGGCCGATACACTCCACAACCCGGTTCTGGCGGCGGCAGGTCAGATTCAAGGACTGAAGGTTTTGACACTTCGATTTCGCCCAGTCTCTCAATGGAACATCACCTGGCTGCTGATACCGAGTGGATCATTTGCTCAACATTCTCGACTAGTTATTTGGGGGGCATGGCCAACCGATTTGGCTGAATTGATGAAGCTACGACCACTCATTGCTGGGATTAAATCAGCATTGCTGAAGGTTGCAGGGTGATCGGTCATTGGCCATCCTTTAGATAGAGGTTATGAGGCACTTCGAGACAATGCTGGCTGTTTAGAGGACCTTGATCTTTGCTTCCCCGCGCGGGTGGAGGGACCCTATGAGCTCCGCTCCAGTCGGCTCCTTCCCATCATTTACCACATCCTGTTGAAACACATCTGCTTTTGGGATGTTTGCTTGCCCCTAGACCAGCCTATTGAACACGTCCTCGCGTATTGCAAGACGTGGCAGAAGACTCTCACCCATTTTGTGATGCCTTGTCAACCAGGCACTCCGCACGACCTGAAACACCACGCCAGATTCGCTGCCCTGGATGTGTTAGCCGTGAATATCAAGGCAGTCGATATTCCTCCCACCCAGTGTACCTGCTTGAATCCCAACAGCAGGCAGGCTCCAGGGCTAGAGAGTTATTTCCAGCTCGACCACTTGCTACCTGAAATGGTGGAAAGCCTCACTTTGTGTGTATTCTTACCCTGCGCTCTTCGATTGTGGATATTAATACTTTGTGATACCCTCAGATTTTTACTTTCTTGTTGGGATGATATATCGCTGGTTATGGTCAGGCGTACTTTGGATTGAAATAACCCGCTTGACAGGTTGGACTATTGGGTCTACGTCGATCTGCTCAAGAAGCTCGCGTGACGAAAGCAAGGAGAGCAAATGGCCATCAAAGTCCAGTGGCAATAGACATGGAGCAGTCCCGGGCGGAGTTGGCTGGCCGGTTGGCCATGCCACAAGGAGTTCAATTTTTTGCGGACCTGTTACTTTTAAATTTGTATGAGACAATAGGATCTACAATGGGCCCTGATTGAACATAGGTGTGGTTTGACTGTGTGTAGCAGAGGTATTTACAAAAAGTTCTCCTGTTTTCACGGTGCCACGTTGTACTACCAGCTATTCCCCACTGCTACCTAATCAACTACGTAGCATAGAAGCTCATAGTAAACACCTATATAGCCTGAGTGTTGTGATTGGTGGCCATCTGGTTTTGTTGAAGGGACTGGTTAGTAAACCGCTCAAACTCCCAGTCTGTACTTATAATCACCACACAAGCTCTTCCTTCCTGTCAAAATAGTCAGCGCTTGGTTCATAGCATTGCACGACTTCAGACGTGGTTGATTGAAGACTTGAATTGAGCTATCCAATCTGCATGTCTGGCTTAAGGGACAACAACATACCAGTTGAGGCACAATCACGTCCCTTTTGTAAAGGTAGTCTTGCGAGCCTGCTCGGGTTTAGCCCCCCCCCCCGGGACCCCCGAGTTCCGGCCACACGTGCTTCCCCCAGCCTTGCTAGAGGTTGAGCCAACTGAGTGATGGGTTGTGTGTGGACCGGCCTCAGCGCCCAGGCCCGTGATCAGTGTATGCATATAACATCTCTAGCGCTTTGCCTCAGTGGATCTGGGTATGTCACTCCCACGTCGATTTCATCGTTGACACGACGCGAAGTACAACATTAGGCTGCTTAAACTACCCCCAAGACCCCATATTATTGGCTAAATGGATTATCCTGTAGGTCATGCTCAACATCTATATATTTGCCCCGCTACGGCCCTGTTGCTAGCATGTGATGTGATAACCATTGAGACTTGAGACTGAATGTTCACACCTTAGAAGCTCATTTCACAGAAGTTACATATATTGAAGCCTAACGTAATCAGTTGAGGTGTCCCCAGATCACAGTCTCTTCTTCCGTTTCCGAGGTAGCAGTCTGCTCTGTGCATACATACTCGTGTATCACACCTAGAGTTGAAGCTACCAATCATTCCATATTTGTGAGTTACCATCAACATTGAGCTCTGAATCTAACAGGAGCAAGGTGACATGTGCCTGTGTGCAGTGCTCAGGCCCTTCCCTTTCATCTAATATAGTATACATGCGCGACTCCCTGTGAGACCAGCGAGGTCAGGCTAGAGTTGGCTGATGCTGGAGAGACGGAAAGTCGTGTGATTCACAGCATTTAGGATTGTTCCTGCTAACCCACCAACCTTGTTTGAATCACTGGTCCTCAAACATTTCGTATTTTGAATTTAAAACAGTGTGCACATCTGTTATTCGGGAAGCACTACAACTTCCCTGTTGTAAGTTTTCTACACAATCTCAGATCTGTGTATTTGCAGTGCATAGTAAGTCGTGATGGATGTCATGCGCTCTTGACAGCGCCTAGATAAGGCCTGTGGGATTTGCCTGGCCCCCAGATTAAGATGAGTTGTATGCATGGTGATAGTCCCAGATACATGATGAATCTTCCTTAGCTGAGCTTTGGTAGATATACTCTTTTTGCGGTGCAAGTTCGACTGTCTCTGTGGTGGTACAATTATTGCCACAGGATGCAAACTTGGGGTTGGAGGTTGGGCTACCCTACATTTTCAAGGGGGGTGCTTGGGACGATATCCTTTGTTTACAGGTATTTTGTGTAGCTGTTTATACAGTTAGATAGCGCTAACTGAGAGCTTTTCAACACATATTTGATCATCCAAAACGGCCCTCTCCCTGAGAAGATATGAGGGAAAGCAGTTATGCCTCATGGCTAATCTGAATCCAAAGCCCACCATCAGCACGGAAAAGTACAAGTTATGAGAACTGAATTATTCTATTCATTACATATCGTGATTATTCAAAGTTCAGACCCAGCTTTGACCATGTAAAAAATCTGAAGGTTTCATTTGATGGGCGATACTTACCACTGGTTGACAATTTAATGACTATCTGCAATGACCTGAGTGGTTCTATTGCGGAGACTTAAAAACCATGGTGTCTGGAGCTTGCCCTCTGTCACTGTTTTGCTGAGATGCATAGACCACGCATACACCCTCACTGCAAATATCCAGGTTCGTTGACCGCCACCAGGAAGTCCCCATTGGATGATTGGCCGAACAGTAATCACTAGTTTCTGGCCCAGGTCATTTCGTTTAGCGTTCCACTGGCGGGTTCACAGCTTTGTTTGTATCTATAGATTACTTCATCGCTGAATTTCGCCTTTGTTAAGACCACCAGTGTGTCGAACTTGGGTGGTGACTCCCACGACTCATGCACTTTCTTGACTTTGTGTGTTCCCAGATTGTTATGGATCATTTCAAGTTTCAAGCAAATCATCAATGGGGCCCGAGTTGTGCCTGTAGACTGATCCGGCCACCTGACATGTCTGGGCCAAACCCTAATCTGGTAGACTTGAGCAGTACCATACGATTGGCTTCCTCACATTTGGATGCCATCCCTGAGCGGTGGCATTTGCCCGTCCACCAGTACTGAGTTACGTATCTAGATCTGGTCTTCCATGCAAATGAGATCGCACTTTCAACGTATATCAGGTATCCCCACAAACCTGTTTTTGAACGATCACACCTCATGTGTCACTTCGTATCGTGCGACCGCAGCTGAACCAACCGTCCCAACAGCATCCATGTTCCACCTATGGGCATTTCTTGTTGCCTGTGGATGGACTTCAGTAACTATTTGGGCTGTCAAACGAAGTGCGGCTGCATCCATCGATAAATTTCAAAACTCTGAAATCATCATCACATTGAAACCAGGGTCCTCCATCAGGGGTTCCTGGTGTGCAAACTAATGTCAAACCACGGCGTTCACCATTGTATTTAGTTCCCTGAAAGAAACACACTCCTGATTTGTGCACAACGGAAAAATGGGAAAACAAGCTATGTTAACAGTGGATCACAACAATATGGCATACACCAAAACTGAAACAAGAAATAATCAACTTCTTCAGCAGGCAACCCACTAATCCTCCATTGCATCTGAATCCAGGGTGTCAACTACAGGATCTGTTCAGAATCGGCAGCACTCAAACACTCAAGATATGCACCGTTCGTTATAGCTGGTTGCTCGCCCGCATTTGCCCGCAGGTGAACCACGAGAAAGATCCT
>WSTG01000289.1:0-22049 GCA_019616325.1 Ceratobasidium sp. 394 | reverse complement strand
GGCTAGTTCGAGACCAGAATGCCCATTGCTCCCTCATGAGCAATTTTTGCAGAATTTGAATGGGTCAGAAATGTAGAATACCATCTAATAAATACACTTGTCCATTAAAATTTCTGTATCTGCAAATTTCACAGAGCCTTAGGCTTTCTGGCGGTGCGTGACAGGCACTGTTACGAGTGACAAAAGCGTTACATCGCCCATCTGTGCTTCCAGGGCTTACTTGGCAGAAAGGCTAAGGCTTTATGGAGTTTGCAGATAAAAAAATTATGATTGGACAAATGTATTTTTTAGATGGTATTCTACATTTCTGACCCATTCAAATTCTGCAAAAATTGCTCATGAGGGAGCAATGGGCATTCTGGTCTCGAACTAGCCAATGTCACGTGACATTTGTCACGTTGGAGGACTTTGGTTGTCGCGTGCTTTACTAGCGGAACGCGTCTGCAGGCGGGTCGGTGAATCGCCCGCTATGTCATATCAGGCAGCTCTCGTACGAGCACCGGATGTCGGGATTCGCAGTGCACAGACTGCAGACGGGCATGCGAGCATCGGAAACAACTTTGCGCAGCTGCAGTGATCAATTTCCCGTTCATATAATCATCTCCCACCTCTCGCGCAGACGCCGTACGAGCGCACGAGGGGGGGAATTCCGAGTCCCTGGAATCTTGTTGTGCGGGAGTGGCTCGCATAGGTGGGCTCGTACCAATGCCCGCGCGCGACACCACGAAAATAACAGCCCGCCTTGTGCTGATCCAGTATGAGAGCACACGGCGCTAGGATTTTCAGCGTCAACAACTCGTACGGCGTACGAGCGGCGGCCACAGTCTGATGGTCACCAGTGCCGGGGAGAATTTACTCAAACACCTTCCTTCATATTTATCAGACGCCGTATGCACACATGAAAGGGAAATTCACAATGCTCGCGATCTAGCAATGCGCGAGTGGCTTGCACATGTGAGCTCGTACCAATGTCCGCGTGCGACATGAAGAGAAATCCCATCCCGCCTCGTGCAAATCCCGTAGGAGCGCCCGCAGTTGGGAGCTTCAGTCTCAACCACTCGTACGGCGTACGAGCGGCAGCGGCGGTCGGACCTCCGTCCATGTAGACAAGCATTCAATCGGACATCATCCGTCACATTGCTCAGGCGCCGTACGAAAATATGAGAAACAGATCTTAACGCGCTCACGATCTCACATCGCGTGAGTGCCAGGCTCGACTGAAGGAAGCTCGTGCCAATATCTGCGCGTGACATAATGGATATCCATGCCGCATCGCGCAAATCCCGTAGGAGCTCCGGGCGTTGGTATACTCAGCATCAATCGCTCGTACGGCGTACGAGTGGCAGCAGCAATCACCTCGCTGCCAATGTTTGCGGGCATTTGATCGGACATTGTCCCTCGCGCTGCGCAGACGCCGTACGAGCGATGACGGGAGGAAGATCCAAAGAGCTTGCGATATGTGAATGCGCTGGTGGCACGTCTGAGTTAGCTCGTGCCAATGTCTGCGCGCGATATAGCGGGGATCCCATGCACCCGGCACCTCAACTCTCCGTGGTAATCGTTCGTACGGCGTACGAATAGCGGCGAGTATGTGTCGCTGTCACTGGCAAAGAACGTTCGATTTGACACGGTCCTTCGCTCCGCGCAGACGCCGTACGAACGAACAGGAAGGAGATTCGAAGTACTGGTGGCTCTGCATTACACAAGTTCTTGGCCCATGCGATCTTCAGCCAGTGTCTGCAAGCGACATGATGGATTTTCTACCTTGTCTCGCGTGGACCGCGTACATTCTTCGAGCCTCACAACTCTTCATCTACGACTTAACAAACTTGCTGTGCACAAGTGGCCGGCAACCCTTTCCGGCGATAAGTGCTGTTCGTACAACAGATTCAGATCCCAGTCTCGGAACGCGTGCACCACGTACAATGCTGCGTGATTAATGACACGGCTTCCAGTTCTTGTTAATGTCGGCCCTGCTGCAGCCGTTGCTGTGTCAGCTACACTCCACTCCACCGTGCAACCACAAGAGGGTGAATATCTCGGAGACCAGTGTCCAGATCCATTCGGGAATCTGTCGTACGGAAAATCATCCCTGAGTTGCTACACTTATTTTGGACATGTCTGCCTAGCAATTGTTGAGACCTATATTCCACTGGTGTACTAGATAATCCTGAGCATTGACAGTTGACTTTCCATGTCAACACTCAACTGGACTGCGAAAAGACCCCGGGCCGACGGTGATCTCGCTGCTTAGAGGCAGTAGACCACCTTTCAGCACGATACCTGACCACTGCTCAGGGCAACGGTGCTTGGATGGGACTCCCGTTGCCTGCTCTACCTAAGCATCAGGGACCTTCAACCTACAACACCCAAACTTCAGGCGACCGGAACAAAACACCATCAGCAAAACTTGGCCTGAAACGGAAACACACGCCGCGATGCTGAGAACGTAATGCCGTGATCTACACGTCTTCATTTGAATGAACCTGTGCTTCCCCCGGATTGCTGTTATAGATTCCTCCACGTGCATGTTGGCACCTGTCATTTTTTTTTCGCTGCAAGCCAACTCCAGCAGCCGGTCTGCGAGATATAAGGACCTAACGTGTCCTAAGCTCCCAGCATTTTCTCAGCCATCCCCCCCCCGTTTCCCGGCAAGCCATCCAGCCTTTGGCTCCTGTCGCTGCTCTCTGTCTGTCTCCTGCTGCAAGTATTGTTTTGGTCGCGCTTTTGCTTCTTCACTCATTTTCTTTGGTCTCGAGCTGGACATGCCTCCCTTGCGTCAGACCGTTCTTGTTTTCGGTGCTGCACCACAACTCAAACCTCATATCGACTCCAACCTCCCACCAATTAGAGATGGCGATCTCGATGAGTTTCACCGTCGCTATGTCCGATTAGCGGACTTGGACGGCTTGGACACGACGGAGTTCGGGCCTCACACTGTCTTTGCACTTACTGGCCATTACACGGACGATGTCGATGAGCAGAAGTACAGAATGCGGATTGTTCCCCGTACCCGGCCAACACAGCCTATCCGACTCACCCAAAAGTCCGATATCGACTCTGCGATTGGTTTCGTTTTTGAGGAACACCCTTTTCCGCTCCCCGATGGCCAGTTCTTCTACAGCGTCTTCAACAACACTGCCTTCACACTCGAATCCAGCCTTCACCTTCCACCCTATACATTTAAAAAGGACGACGGTACCGATGCTGTGAGTATGGTTTCAGTGGCCAATCCAGCTGTCTAGTATGTCTGCTAACCAGCCATTCGAAATGACTGCGACTGCAGTCCATTCCCTATCATTTGATTCCAAACGCTGTGATGGGTGAGATTCCCGGCCAGAGCGTCCGGAGCATCTTGTGCAGATACATGTTCCCGGGTCTTGCTGATACACGGCAAGCATGGCAGGGGAGCAAGGTTGGCATCCCATACATGCGAGACTTTTTCAATCATGCCGTTCGACCATCTGTCTTGGCTGTCCTTCCTGCGACCTGCCATGGCGAGTGGCCAATTGACTTCGATGACGAGCAGTACCGTGCCAGACGCCACAATGGGGGAGTCGTCTTCACCCCACGGTCCATCTCGGCGGAATACCTCACGCCATTCATCGCCTCTCTGCACAATTTTACCAAGGAGGTCAGGGCGATTAAATGGGCGAAGGGTTTCTTTCTTCAGCTTCAGATCCAAGGAACCAAGCAGGCCACACGTCACGATTTGGAAGCCCCGATGTACCGGCCGTTGAATGACCCAAACGATGAACCGGAAGAGGTCACGGACGATTTTCAAAACCGTCGCGGTGAGGCTCTTGCCACAGCGGTTCACCCTCTCGATCTCATGGCACTCGAGGAGGAGTCTTGGTGGTTTGACGTTGGCACCACTGTGCGGTTCACCGATCGAGGTTACAGCCTGCTTGTCGACTCATCGAAGCATAACTGGCTCCTTGCTGCTGTGACTGGTCTTGATGCGAATGAGTGTGGCCGGCTGATTGCCCGGGGCACAGCCGAGCACTACTTCTGTGACGAGACCGCACATCTCGGATCGGCTGCCGGCTTCAGGATGGAGCTTGACCCGAAAGACAACCCGTCCAGGGCAGCATATGTACAGGTTTACACCACGGAAAAGTCCCTCGTCTCTCTGAAGGACAACAAGCAGTTTGCCAAGCACACAGAGCCGCGATTCGTACTCAAGAACTGGAAACAGCAACGCGAATCTCACTTCAATCCGCTCCTGAACGTCTTCGAAAATGCTCGCGACGACGACTTCAAGTCTGATGTGCGAATTGAGTCCCGGATAGGTCTGTTGCAGGTGATGAAGGGACAGAGGTGGATCGAGCCGGATACTCTGGCAAACTGCACGATAGTCGTACCAACTAAGCAAGCATGGTGAGCAGAGCCTTTCCCGGCTGGCCCTTCCTGGCTGGCAAAACACCACTGACTATTGCTCATTCAGGCAATGGAGAGCCGACCGAGTAGGTGCAGCAATTGCAACATACGACAAACTCCTCCCGATGATCCCTGACCTCGCACCTCAGAAGATCCACGGGCCACTGACGTTGGTCATCGCCTTGTGTTACATGGTCAACGCGCTCGTCAATCGTCCGGAGCCTGGACGGGATTTCGTCCAACTAGCCGACACCTGCAGCGTTCATGAAATCATCCGCAACGTGCTCACTTCTGTTCGGCCTTTGAGCGCTTTCTTTCTTCACTCTTTGCCGGCTGACCCTGTGCCGAGGCTGTCGAGTCACCGAACGCTGGACAACCCGGGCATCGGCCGTCTGTGTGGAATCAAAGGAGATGCCCCGGAGGGAGAGCTGAGGGCGTTGCTGCTGGGCAAGACCCCGGATGATCTCTCGCGTACGGCGTCCGAAGCCCCGCTGCCGACCTGGGGTGATGGGTCTACGGCAACGGCACCTGAGGGACAGCAGAAGCGCTCTTTCGGAACTGGGACTGTTAGCAGGGCAAAACGTTTGAGGATTAACGTCAATAACGACGAACCCATCTTGGAAGATGACGAGGTCGGAATCCCGGAGCAAGACGTTGCAATGGCTTACGACTCGGAGGACGAGGACGTGGAAGTACCAGCAGTCGGGCTCTCGAACAGGGAGATGATCAAATCGATTCTCCGACGGATGACGGTCGAGATGGTCGACAAGATTCCGGACAGTAAACAGTCTGGGACCTACAGGAAGATCCCCAACAACGAGTATAACAAGGTCACCTTCAACACTTTGTGCGACTCAACGCAGTTAGAGAACTTGCTCCACTGCTGGCGGCAAACCGACGATCACAGCCTCTGGACCAAGACCGTCGAGAAGCTCTTTCCCACGAAGAGCGAGTTCATAAAAATATCTACGGACAAACACGGCAAGCTGAAGACCACCTACATCCAAGGGTTGAAACAATGTTCCTTCTATCAAGATTGGGTGGGCTTGGTTTCGGACACTGGGTTGACGACGGTGCAGCAAGCCAAGACGGTCGAGTTTGTGCGCAAGAAGATTGACGACAAAGCGCAGTGGCTCCCACTTGGCAAGTCCGATCGTTTATGGGCTGACAATGGCGGGTCGAAGAATGCCAAGGTGCATGGACAGGATCTGAACCAGAAGGGTGGACTTGTGGTTGTGCTAAACCCTCGCTTCTGTGAAGATGTGGACCTGAAAGGAGGCCACTGACATCTGTTCATCGTGAGGGGGGTTGATTATTAGTGTTGCTGTTCCCGATTTTCTTTATCTGTCCTATTTCTCGAATACATGTTTGCTCACTCTTTGACCATGTGCCTCGATAGCTAGTAGGGAATTTTTGCATCGCCGACGTTCGGTCATCGCGATTACAAATATCTTATGACGTTATTGCTGTGGAGCAAATCGCGCTAACCGAAATTCGGCTATGCACAAACTGCCCAGTGTGATGATCATGTCTTGACATCTCAACAATTGAATAGTAGGTATGGGCGTATTAGCATGTCTGTTCTGTTATGACACACAGCTTGTGCACTAGCACTCCCGTCCCAGTCCGAGCGGCCACGCTTTCTCAGGCGCTTCCATGACTGCAAATGATCAGGTGAACATACAGCTGTGTTAAGTTCAATGTGGCTGCGATTGTTGGCGGAGTTTGAGACTACGTCTACGTCCAATTCGCGGACGCCGTACGCACTCCAAAGGACAGTACTTCCAAGACCGCTGACTTTCGCGGGGTTGTTGCGTTGTGTTCGCTGTCATCGAAAATCAATAGGCGCCCGCGGGGAGGATCGCGCGGACGCCGTACGCGCATCGCAAGCCACAGCTGACAACATGCATCCTTCTCGCGACTTGCAGTTGCAGTGCATAACCGCAGTGCGAGGTTCGGAGTCACGCGTGGGTTAGCAGACCCAGCGGACATCATACTCACACGGAATTAGTGGGGCGGCAATCCAAATGGTATCGGCGCCTTACGAATTTGAACAACACCCGGAGCATTAACGAACGAGTGATGCCCACCAGAACGAGCGGACGCCGTACGCGTCTCACGCGAGGTAGCAAATGACATTGATTACTGCTCGGATTTGCAGTTTTTCGGCAGTATTCCGACCTTGTACTAGACTGCGGGAACATGCTACCATTGATCCTCTGCTCGCAGTGTGGCAACAAGCGGCGTACGGACGCCGTACGCGCATGCTGACCAGGCATACACCCGCGGCAGGAGAGGTGCTCTGACGTGAATCTTACACCTGCACAATTGCTACTCCTCTGTCGTGCCGTTATAGACACAGATGCTCCCGTTGCCTGCTGGCCCGCTCTGCTAACATCCCACTGCCAGACACGGTTTGAAACCGTGCCTTCACACTCCAGTCAACATGAACCACCATCCTGCCAGACCGTATGCTTCATTGCTTGTCTTGCTGTCGCTTTTTGCATGAGGTTCCAAAACTCGCAATGCAAAGTATACGTCAACCAGAACACATTGTATATTTTCTCATGGACTTAGAGAATTCTAATAAGGCACAATACCTCATAGCATGTGACCAAGGAATGAGGACCTGCCTTGCCCCTTGTCAACATAATCTCAAGCCAGAGAAGAGTTGTTGAAACTGTCAGCAAAACCACTGTGCACATACCTCAAGTTCGTATGAACTCGACTGTCTATGGCTGTAGGTGAGAGACCCTGTCACAGCAAGTCGGAAACCGAGCAAAAAAGAGTAAAAATAACAGTGCAAATGTAGCGTACATGAACGAGAGCCCGGAAACAGAACGGGTGGTCCTGTACAGTAAGCCACACAACTAAGCGCCGAAAACATGAAACTCCAACAGACCATTGAGGCAGATGGGAACTTATTGTTACCCAACAAGGCTTTCGAATTCAAACTCACAAAATTTGACCTCAAAACCAAGGTTCTGAATGATACACATGTATTTGCACAATGTGAGATGTAAGCTTTTTGTCTTCGGACCTTTTGAGCCACTTCTCCCTCCCGTGTCATGACCCGCATGCATAACAAACTAAGCATCACTATTGTGGGAAATCAGTTGCATTAGGTAGAGAGAATTGATTAGGTATTTACCGTATTTTCTTCGAAGTCATTTGGAACACCTTACGTGTCACATGACTTTGACGCCTACAGTGGTTAACCTCGCTTATGCAAGTCAGGCTTGCAATATCTCTCCTATGTAATGCTGCCCCAACTCCCGACTTTTCACATGACCATATCACATGACCTTTGGACACTGCGTGGCTCTTATAAGATTCGGAGCCACAAATAGCCCGAGTAGTGAGTACACGTAACCAGTAAACAAACACACATGACTGTCTTGGTGACACCTAATAGGCCATCAACACTACACATGACCTTGTTGTTACTGCAGACTGCGGAATAACGATGACTCGACGCTACTGCTAGGGTATATAAGTATTGTGGAAGCAAACTGAGTGACCCAGTTCGCTTTATCTTGTTCATCATACCAAGACCAACTAGTATATAGTATACAGTACGCAATAAATACACAACAAATACAGAGGAAATACAGACAGTAACCGGTACGGAGAGCCACCGTTAGCCACTAGATTGAGAGAACTAGCAGGTCATAACATCCCTGGTTACCTGTCTGAGAAACCTTGGATAGCTTACTGGAGCCAAATTGTGCCAAATAGCGCCCCTCGACCATTCATCTATGCCCCCATATCTGTAGCACTAATCAGAAATTGACTTTCTACTTAACCCGGAGCTAAAAGGCCTATTGCAAACTGGCCCTGAGGGTGCCATTTTGGCCCAATTAGCTCTGGTCCTAATGCAGTTTGTTGGTGCTAGTCGAAGATATTTGCTGTTGGACTACTTAGTTCCAATTTTGTATCTTGGATATCCATAGCGCAGCTTGTGTCTAATTGGAGCTAGATGAGGCTAGCTTTCAATACATACCTGAATGTCATTAAAAACATATTGGATACTTAGATATAATGTACAGCACAGTTGGGGTTGATACTTGTGACATGGAAAATATAAGTCATATGTATTTTCAATGCATGCATACATACATGGACTTCACAGAGGTTGACACTTGTGCTACTCACCATTTGCCTGGTGGAACAGCTAGTGAACCCACCCCAGTGCAAGCTCACCAGTGTCACTGCAGGATCCACATTATCAGTCAGGGAGGACATGTACCATGCTCAAGTGGGTTGTCATCGCTTGAGCCTTGTAGACTGGGCATGGGCAAGCACCAGGTAAGAACTGGCAACTCCCCAGTCAGTCCCTGCCCTGCTATTTTGTCATGACCTATTGTCATGATGTGCCAGAATTGTGACCAAATAACCATCAAATGACTTCGGCACCTACGGTGGTTACCACCGCTTACCTAAGTCACTCCTGCAATATCCCTCCCATGTAATGCTGGAACAAGGAGCAAGTGACTAAGTGACCACGTGACCCTTGGACCTGGTGTGGCTCTTATCAGATTCAGAGCCACAACAACCCTAGGAGTGAGTACACATGACCTTTAGCCAACACATGTGACTGACCTTGTCTGTTCCATCGCCACACATGACTAATAATAAGGGCATGTGACCCACAGAACTGTGGTCTGCAGAGTGAGTAATGACTCACAAAATTCTACATGTATATTAGAGATGTCATGCCGGAATTCCCGCGTGTTCCCACACCGGAATTGCATGGCAAATCCGAATCTGTTGAAAAAACTGCCTATATGTGTGTATTTGCGCTGCTGAGCGCTTTCTGCACATATATGCAGTTTTTTCAACAGATTCGGATTTGCTGTGCAATTTCGCGCCAGAACACATGGGAAGTTCCAGCGTTATATCACTAAAGTATATAAGTAAGATAAAGCAAGGCCGAGGACCTCAGCTTGCTTTATCTTGTCAACCACAGGAACAATACTATAGCTTCACAAATACACTGGAAACACACAGCTTAGCCACTACTTACAAAACAACAACGAAGGAGGGAGCCACCAACAGGTCTTGACACTATTCATTCAGGACACTTACCGAGGACCACCACAACCCAACCAATTTTAGTGCTACATCTAGGAACCCAAATCCATCACTGCCTGTCAGAGAGTCCAGACTTAGGATACAATGCCTTGCTGAGCTGGGTGCAAGATATGGCAAAATGGTGTGAGAATTGTCAAGGGTGGTGGGCCTTCCAGCCAGCATGGGCATTGTTGTTTAAGGGAGGTGGTGGTGACACAGTGGTGTTGGAGGGCCAACACCCATGTGACAATTTTATTCTATCTTAATTTATTTTTGCCTCACAACCATTGGTTTGACAACTTGGAAGTTGGAACAGGTTGGCAACAATGTGTCCAGCGCAAGTCTGCCTTGTCGTTTACCAGCTGTTCAATGCCTGGCACTGTCCCTCTCTTTTCTGCTTGCCGTCACCCTTTGCACCTCATGAAACGTGCCATCACAGTGTAGTCTGTCGCAGCGAGCCAAAGGTGAGCAAGAATCCAAGCAAAATGAGTAAAATTGAGAATGAGAGTGTGTGTACACGAAAGGCAAACCAGAGCCAAAAGTGTTTGGTACTGTACAGTCAACCACCTTACTAGGTGCTGAGAATGTAGTGCGCATGTAGGGTCAAAAACAGCCAAAAGTCTAGAGGCACAATTCACTCTAATTTTCTTGAAAAAGTAAAGTAACAGCTGGGAATTAACTAAATTCTAAAAATCTAGCTGCACTATTGTCAGAAAGTACTGAAAAAGGCAATTTCAAAATTTCAGTATACCGGCCAGATGCATTTGTACCAGATTTTGGGTTGATTCCGGATGAAGTGAGCCTTCCAGCTTACCTGAAATTCAGGTCATCCAGTTTCCTCAGTGATTATGATCATTGATGGGGTTTATCCTACACTCTGGTAAGTTGTTGTTGTGATAACTATTTTTTGTCTAGGAATGCAACAGTGCTAAACAATTGCTTTTAGGAACATTGTGGCCATGGTTAACATTGACTGTCACAGATTGACTTGAAAACCATTGTACTGCATGCACGGAATGCCAAATATAATCCCGAGGTGCATTTACTGACTACATTCCCTTACTTGGCTGACAATCGAGTGAAGTGTTTTGCTGCCATGACGATGCATACCCACAACTCTAAAGCCGTCTTTGTGTCAGGCAAGATGGTTGTCACCGGTGCCAAGTCTGAAGACGAGTTGCGTCTCGCATTAGCCACAGACAGTTTAGTTTGTATGACACCGAGGTATGTCATTTCTTTTCTCACCGTGGTGCTTTGCTCGCACTGTCATAGCTCTTCCCTGGCTTGATCTACTGTATGCTTAGGCCCAAGATCATGTTGACCGGTGCCAAAGTATACCTTGTTCTTTGGTTGCACCCTGTCCTGTCCCGTCTAACCTTTCCCCTTTTCGGTTCGCAAGCAAAGTTATACCGCATTCAACACCATATACGTTGCACGTTGCGAGTTCCGAAAACCGTGGTCGTCAGGAAAACCTGCAAGGCTATGCAGCACTATGGGCGATATATAGCATAACCATAGCATTCCATAGCGCTCCAAATCCTCGCCGTTTTCCTGACGAGCCTAGACAGGCCGTGCTCCCATCGACCATTTTTTTCTTTAGGTTACATGTGTTTGTCTCTGTTTCTGCCGTCGTTGCCGATGTTCCTGACTCACCAAGTGTGGGTTGGGTCTGTCAATGCGATTAGCAGACGGTACCCCCGGTTGATAATAGTTTCCTGCTCTCCCCTTCTCGTATACTGTCATTACTCCACCCCGTTCGTGTGTGCCCTGGTGCGTCGCACAACGTTTTAAATACGATCGCAACCTGTTTTTGTAATCCCTTCCTAACCACGGATGTGTGAGACAGTGACGGGCGCGAGCATGAGCAACCTTTCGCACTTCTGCCCGACCATTACACGATTTACATCTAGTGCGCCTACGTCGAATTGAACTGACCCAGCCGCATCCCACTTAGCCCTCGTGAGAACCGGCGGTGCTCATTGTGACTGGCCGATTCTGATCAGTGTTTAAGAGGAACCGATGTTCTGGTGAGCACTACATGAGAATATCCCATGCTCGTTAGTACGAAATATCACGCACCTGCATACAGACTAGATCTAATTGAAAACTGTAACTGTACTTTTCGTGACGACAGAGATCACAGGGAAGCGCGATCTGGAATGACTTACAGTGTCGATAGTTCAACTTCAAGGAACCGGCCTCTCCCGGGATGCGTACGCCGTACGAGGAGCACGGGTGGCGACGCGTGTCCAGACATCAATGGTCAGCCAAATGTAAAAGGCGCAGCCGATTCTACAGGCCACGGTGTTGAATACAGAGTACAACAGATGACACATTCATCAACTTATTCCTCGTACTGCAAGTGCGGTAGAGCCCGGGAGTATGGAACAACGGCTCAAAATTTCAGCAGCAGCTGGAGCACACCGTACGTTCGGAAAACCTTCTGGCCAGACAGAAAAATGTGCCGACTGCGCAGCCTTACTATGCAGCCAGCCGTGCAGACGCCGTACGCACGTACGACCCACAACCGTGCGAGTTTTCAATGACGACCGTTGATCTCTCCCACACAGCGCATTGACTTTAGTATATCGACACGCTGAGTGGCTGAACAATGCTTTAAGAATCAACATCGATACAGCAGGATCCTGCGGATACGGCTGAAACCAAACCGTTTCCCGGTAGCCTGAAACGCTGATATTGCGGTCGCATATTCAGTGTACACCCACGGCCATTACCGCCCGCAGTATTCAGTCACCCCGGGTAGTGTTTGAATGCATGTACACAAAACGTAACATTGAACATATTTAGACGACACATTACAGAAGAGTCGGGACGACGCGATTCACATTCAAATCTAAGCTACCCACGTTTACCACCTCGCCCACGAGTGCCGCTCGCGCTGCGTTGTTTCAGCTTTTCCGCGAACTCCTTCCCTTTTTGAGCGTTAGTCTTCGCACGCGCCCCAGCCGGTGGAGGTACCTGGTTCAAAGCCATACTCGAAACCTCGAAGTTGGTCGTCGATTTGGCGCTCCTATCACGAAGCTCATAGCGTGGCGTCGATGTCGAGTTCGGGTTTTCGAACGACAATTCGCCACCCGTGGAGAATTCCACGTCATCTTGTCGTGGGCGCTTATCTGGAGGGGGAGAAGAGAGGGGAGACGAGATATTACGAACGCGACCTGCGAGAATCGGCGGGGGAGATGGCTTGGATCCAGCGAGCTGGGTTGTGAGAACGGGACTGGCCGACCAGTCTGCAGCGCCGCTCGGCGCGAGAGGTGGAGGAGTGACTGGATGTTGGAATGTTGTCGAAACCAGGGGGGAGCTTGGAACAGCCGGAGCAACGGTAGCAGCCGGAGCAGCGACAGAAGCGGGAGCGGCACTAGAAGCGGCAGCAGCGGGAGTAGTGGGAGCAGCGGGAGAAGAGGGAGCAGCGGGAGTTGTGGGTGGAGGAGGAGTCGCCGGGGGCGGAGGAGGAGTTGCCGGGGGTGGAGGAGTCGCCGGGGGTGGAGGAGGAGTCGCCGGGGGTGGAGGAGGAGTCGCCGGGGGTGGAGGAGGAGTCGCCGGGGGTGGAGGAGGAGTCGCCGCGGGTGGAGGAAGGGTCGATGGGACGGCTGCAGGTGACAGCGCGGCAGGGGCTCCTGGGTTGGCCGAGACGTTCGACGAAACCTGAGCGGGAGGCAAATCTACGTATATGGGTCATATATATCGTGAGCGACAGCACACGCATCGAATATGAGTTAACCTGAACGCACCAATGTCAGGCGTTGATGTAGGTGCCTCGCTCGACGCGGGCACTGGGGGTTGCGAGGGGCTGGGCGCCGCAGATGCCGCTGCGCGTGAGATATCATACGCCGCAATCAGTATGGAAGCTCGATGATGGACAAGAAACGTTGTACGTACGAATGTGAGAACCAGAGCCAGATCCGCTCGCCTCTGGCGTATTCGATTGTGGGAGATAGCAGACGGGAATCGGGGGCTGGTTTTGGCCTTCGAGCGTACATTGCGCTTGCTCGACGGAGATGATGCCACTGCATAGCATCGAGAGAACAGTTGACTGGACCGGGGTGAGGTTCGGCAGCTCGTCTGCCGCTCGGTTCTCCACGGCTTTGCCTTTGCCCTTGTCCGTCGCTGTCACCCCTCCCGTGTCACCGGGCCCGGTGGTATCCATTGGAACGGTTTCGACGCTTTGCACGGCCGCCTTCTCCTTTGCCGCGCGTATGGATTCTCGCATCCGCTGCTCGAACTTCGCGATAACGTCTTTTTGGACCTGTTGTCGGATGTTGTCCTCGACGTCGCGTTGAATCTTGTTGGCGACGAGAGCGTTCTTCAGCTGGAGCTTGGACAGCCGCTTTTCCCACCGATCGCGAGCCTGCGTTCCTT
This sequence comes from Ceratobasidium sp. 394, assembly GCA_019616325.1. Lineage (NCBI taxonomy): Eukaryota > Fungi > Basidiomycota > Agaricomycetes > Cantharellales > Ceratobasidiaceae > Ceratobasidium > Ceratobasidium sp. 394. The sequence continues at coordinate 8,216 of WSTG01000289.1, read as the reverse complement.
CCCTGGGTCGGGCTCCCAACTCCGGGTGGTCGGGGTGGATGTACCGCTCGGACTTAGATTTTTTCGCCTTTGGTTCGGCTCCCGCGTTCTTCCGTTTGGCCTTGGTTTTTTCAGGTTTTTCGTCAGCGGAATCGAGGTGCTCGGGGTCATCTAGATCGGGAGTATTCTCGTTGTCTTTCGCGGCACGACCGACAACCTTCGTTTTGCGGGGCTGTTTCGATCCAGTCTCGGTGTCCGAACCCTCGTCCTCCTCATCCTCGCGGTCCTCGTGCTCGAATCCGGGGCGACCGCGAGTGACGCACTCCTGAGTAAAGACCTGCATCATCAATCGCTTGCCGTCGGCATAACCGAGCAAGTACTCGTCCGGTGTACCCGGAGCCATCAATCGATACACGATGACTTGGCGCTTCTGCCCGCGTCTCTGAACCCGACCGTCGATTTGCTGGGCCTCGGAGGCTGACCACGGATGGTCCTGAATGGATCGAGGCGGCGCACGTACGGCGTACGAGACGAGACGGGAGAGGAGAGGAAACCCAGAGAGCGCGCCACGTGTGATGACAAGAGAGACGTGTAATGGTCGAATATCGTGAGATAAAAGAATAGATGTTGCAGAACGAGCGGCGAGACAACGCAGAACAAAGCAATGTTCAGCATCCTCTTCCCCGATAAACCATCAACTATTACTTACAACATAAACCACAATGGAGCCGCGCTGCAGGTTAAGGCCTTGCGCGCCGGCATCGCTAAGCAACAGCACATCGGGACCGTCTTCCGCCTGGAAAGACCTCACCGCTGCGTCTCGCTGCGCGGGTTCCATGGTCCCGTTGACGCAAAGCGTCTCGATTCCATGTAGCTTCAAAACCTATGACCGAGTTTGAGTGAAAAGCACGGATATTAGAACATTAAATCTCGGAACACGTACATGCGCGACGAGGGTCCAGCTTTGCGAGAGGTGACAATATACGACAATTTTTCGGCGTTTCGAATCCCCGGAGGCATCCCGAGCGAGCTTGAAGAGCTCGTCCGACGAGCATTCGGTGCCGTCCTCGTTCCACGAGAGCGGTGGCGCGTTGGCATTTTCCTCGCCGGAATGATGTTTGAGAATACGAACTAGGCGATCGAGCTTGGGGGAAGGGTTTGCCTGATAGGCAGCGAGAGTCGGGAACAGCGTTCGTACGTGCTGCTCGAACGAGATGTGTGGGGGACGATCCCTCATCAAAATTGAATGCACGAGGATCTTCTTGAGTCGAGTGAAGAAACCCTGCGAGAATACGATTCGTGAGCCAAACGCCACGGATATCTCGCTCGGGATAGTGGATACAACTTACATCTAAGTCCATACGAGCTCGGTTTCTACGGGCAATGAACCAATCAGAGTTGCGAGCATAATTGTGAGTCGAGGCATATTTACCTTGCCTCCTTTGTCGCAGTCTCGGCGCTCAACGCCGCTTCGGTCTGGGCATCCAACTTGAGGTACGAGGTAATCTCGATCTTCGGCAACAAGCCGAGAAGCGGGTTGCCGTCGATATCCTTGGAACGATCGTCTCGCCGGATAAGAATGTCGGATAATGCGGCGCGCAAAAGCCACAGGCCCTCGCGTGTGCCCCAGAAGGCTCGGTAGGTTAAAATGTCTTTCTCTTGCTGTGGCAAGAGGTCGATTATCTGGGAAGCGTCGCTGTTTTCCGAGTCGGACTGTAGGTTCGGACCACGCAGGGAAACGAGGAACTGGCGCAGCAGGTCTTGCTCCTGGTCCGAATCCCAAGCCTTACCGCTCTCCTTGAACTTCTGCTCGACGTTCTTGGTGAGGTTGGCGCCATTCGAACCGATAAATCGAGGAGCGCGGCACAAACGGCCCAGATGGAGAAGATCCTACATGCGATCGAATGTGAGTAACCAGTACACCCGCAAGGACGAAACTTACACGTGGATGAGTATGCACAGGCGTGGCAGTAAGTACAATCGCTTGCGATGCACGCGACATGAGAGTGATCATCGTGCGGTAACTTTGGTTCCAGTTACGATATCCGTGCCCCTCCTCCAGGACCGCCAGCAAAAAATCGCGGGAAAAAAACGTATTCTTGAGGAGATCGGGATGTCCAGTGCTCGGTTCCGCCCGAGCTCGGTCACCCGGTTCATACAAACACGTTCGGCCCGATGCCTGCAGCGACTGTAATGGGGAGTCAACCAGTACTCGGAATTATGAATATAAGGATTGTATCACTTACCGGCACCTCCACGAGAATAACCGTGCACTCCGGGTGAGGGCCTTTCATCGCGCGGTCATACGGAGAATTTTCGGCAAAAAATTGATCGCGCTCCTGGACGTTACCACGGTAAACCAAGATGTGGCAAGACGTATCCGACAGCCAGCTCGACAGTTCGTGTCGCCACTGCGCAACCAGAGTAGTTGGACAAGCAATAAGCGTCGGTAGGGCGGGAATCCGACCCTTTCCCATGAAAAACTTTCGGTCGCCTATCGGAGGGCAGGCACGGTAGAGAGGGCCCAAAGCGGCAAGTCGTACCACGTACGAGAAGAAACGCGAGAAAGAAATCGAAAATAAGACATAGGGTATGCGGTTCGATAGCCATAATCCGGTTGTGGTTTGATAAGCCGGACGCCGTCCGTGACGAGGCAAACCAACGAGAACACGGACGATTTGCCGCGTCACGTGCAGCCCGGTCGCGAGCGCCGCACAGGTGATTGGCCGGGAAACGAATGGGCATGATAGGTCCACACACGCAGACGCCGTCCGCATAGTCCGTGCCAGCCGGGTAATGGGGTTGGGCAAGGTTGGGTCATGTTACATGTCGATAATAGAGGTCGGTTTGCGTCGTTAGCTACTTGGCTGCTACGGATATATATAATAAGACTGACCTAAGAACTCGGGCCATTTGACTATCCCATCGGCTGACGTTGTGCTCGGCCACTGGTCGTTCGCATCCTGCAACGCCTTCATGTGCCATAAAACCTGAAGGTAACCGATGACCTGAGCCGTTTTTCCCATCCCGACTTCATCCACCAGTAACGTCGGTCGGCCCGGTTCACCCTCCAAAGTGAAGGTGCGATCGATCATTTCCGCGACGCTGGCCCACTGGTGCCACATCAGATGCATCGTTGGGCGTCCATGTTCGTCACGATTCGCCCCAGGAAGTCCAGTCGTCGGAATCCCGAGCATCTTCTGGATCTGCGCGCTGCTAGTCGTCATCCAGCGCTCAACCCCCGCGTTCAGTGGGAACGCGTTCATGGCCGCCAATGGCCGGACGGTGAGTTGTTCCTCGTTCTCGTCATCGTTCTCGGCGCCCGCAGTTCTCGCCGATTTCGGAACCCAAAGCTCGGCTCGATATTCCATCCAAATCGTGTTTAAGTCTTCATCCGATACGATGTGCGCCATCCTGTGCCGCGCAGTCACTCGCACCGCTATATGATTGTGTGCCGTCATCAGCTTGTGTTACTCTGGTAAGGCGATTTATACATACTTTTACCGTTTTTCACTTTTCGGCCAAGTCCCTCCATAAGCTCGTCGAGTCGCTGACGCCAAATCCCGAGTTCCTCATGTCGATCGCGAATCCCCAAAGCACGTTGTACGCTGACCACCGTACTGTACAGGTTTATCGCCTTCCGGAGCTTGCTCAACGTGGGGTGCTCGTCGGCCTCTGTATCTCGGGGTAAGTTATCGAGTATTTCATCAGGAAATTCAGACTCACCCTTGTATGCCCGCGCCAGCTTGGCTTCCAGCGGTTGGATATCGGCAACGTGCTTCTGCAACGTTCGAGCGACGCCCTCGAAAAGTCGATAACAAATCGCGCGGAGAGTCGGGTGGTATGCGCTAGGAACCCGACCAGTCCCACGGGGGTCTCCACAGACAGCGAGGCCGACGGTGTCTCGCGCGGATAGCCAAACGTTGTCGAATTTACATATCCCGTGGACATTACCCTCCCGAAATTGTTCTGCCTTGGTCTCCATCTGATGACGTCGTATGTGAGCAAGCCACCGGTTCTCGCTGTTTGCGTGTACTCACCGCTTCCTCGCGCGCGTATCGGTACGCCTCTTCAGCGTCGCACCGACTATCCCGCATGATATCTCGGAGTCGGTCGTACAGCCCACCGCTCGCGCCAAAAAAATGATTCACGACCCACTCCCAGTCCTCCCGGTTTGGCGCGGTTTTCAGCACGTTCTTTTGGAACGACTCGATCGTTGGCGGCGCCGCCATCTTCCTTCGCTCCGCATCGCAATACTTGAGGTACTTGAGGGCGCCGTTTGCCTTCCGCGGCCAAAGGCTTCGTAAAGTTGGTGTGATTGCGTCGCCGGCCTTCCCTGTCGGCGGCTCCGTGAGCCCGACCTCGACAGACTTGATAGACGCCAGCTCTCGAAAACGGTCGTTGTTGAAAGGGAAGCAGTTCCATGGCTCGTTTTCGGCGGGTACCGCGTCCGGTCTCGTGTAACGGAAAACCAAGGATGCGTACGCCTGAACGACGGCGGGCATCTTGCGAGGTCGACGACAAATACGAGTGAAGGAACGGCGAGACGGGGGGAGAAAGGGCGAAAAATTAGTGGATCGATGTTGCCGCAAGGTTTATAGCGAACGAGCGCACCCTGTGTTTGTACGCCTTTCAATATTTTTATTAATCCCCGTTCCTTCTAGTGCGATTAGTCCAAACGCGGTGTCATGTGGCGCCACCCGACACGTCATTTGTTCAGTTTTCGTTTGTCGAATGCCCGTTCGCCGTCCACGCCTCCGGTACAAGCATTTAGATCTCATAAAGTTTCACTTGCCTCAGCACGCATCGGTCAGCGCAACTCGTTTTCGCCAGCTCTTTTAGACCCACGATCATTTTTCCCATCAAGTTCCTGTCGTTTGCACGGGCGCCACGATCACGGGGATCAAGGTCAGGGTCGACCTGGCTTCTCATCGCGAGCAAGTCGTTTGAATTCGGGTGTTCAACGCGCATACGGCGTCTGGGTAAGCACAGGTGTGACTCGCGACCCACAGTAGCTATAATTCCCATAATTCACTGCGTGTGCTTCTGTACTGCCGGCGATTTATCTAGTTGACTAAGCTCAAGTGGTTCCATCTTGATCGACGTCGATCTGTTCGATCAGTACCGTAGCTCCGGGTTTCTCAATGTATACTACCAATTACAGTAAATACATACGAGTGTGCCTCCGGAAATAGATGCTGGGTACATCGTATACGTGAACTTCGGTGCGAGACGTTTTCGCATGACAAATCGTCGTAGATCGTCTTCGATATTAGCACTTTCAACGGCGCGGGCCGATCGATACTTCACTCATACGGCTTGGCTCGCTATTCGCACACACTGTCTGTACGTTAACCTCCGCCGCATTTTGTCCGTTCAGATTTGTATCATTTCACCTCTGCATCGCGTCGCGGTGAGCCTTTTGGTCGAATACCCGTCTCGATCGTTGTATGTTTATCGTCTGTCGACGATAGTTTCACTCTCACTTCGAATGTAGGCTATTGTCTTTTCCCTGACCGTGTTTCATTCGCGGTTAACCGTAGCTCTTACTTGTTAGATCTTTACTCGTTCGACCTTACTCGTTCGACCTCTACTCGTTCGACCTTTACTCGTTCGGCCTTTACTCGTTTAGTTCCACGACTAGGTAAGCTTAATCCAACCAAAATACGTAACTCGTACTTACCCTGTCACGTCGATCGTAGCCACCATGCCTTCCTCATCCGCTTTCGCTCGTAGATTCATCACTGACGTCCCGTATCTCATCGACTACCTACTCGTAGTCGAGGAGGACTTTCCGGAACTTCCTCGCGATGAGCTACCCCCTCGCGAGGCGTTGCTCGCGGCGGTACGAGTCCTGCATTCCGAGCGGATGCGGGACTTGGTCGTATACACGGGCCAGATTGTGCACTGGGCCAGGCGGGCGTTCGAACGTGCTGTTCGAGTTCACCGTGCACCTCAGATCTCGGCCAATCCAGCACTCCGGCTCGTGTCGCAGCGCCTCATGATGGACATGGCGGAACTCATCGCGTTTGAAGTCGAACGCTACGAACGTGATCGTAAGTGCACGCTTCACGCGATCCTCGCCGCTCGCTAACGACGTATCCTAGTTGAATTCGTGTTTCTTTTGTATGTCTAACGTATGATATCGTGAATGTATGCGTGCCTTTGTCTTTCTTGTTTTCTCGTATACGAGTCATAAACTCGGGTATTACTCTGTATACCCGTCAAACTTTATCTCCTCTGTACGTTCATAGTAACTTTATCTCCTCTGTACGTTCATAGTAACTTTATCTCCTCTGTACGTTCATAGTAACTTGGTCTTACTGTGTCTAGTAGCTTCGTCCTTCAACTATCTAGTCTCTGATTTGAATAACACCGACCTTACCCTCTCAGTTGCGCAGACGCCGTACGTCGTCTTACTGGTGCAATTCCTGTTTACTATCGGATTTGCTGCTTCACACTCTGTTCCCGTTCTCGACTCATTTGCCGTGATCGACAACACAATCATCGTTAAAGTCGACGTCCGTCTCGAGCGATCCTTCTACGTTCATCGACCACACTACTTGTTGTTTCGTGTTCAAACACTCCACGTAAGTATCATTAATTTCTCGCAAGCCTCGCGAACGACTGGCTTATCTCTTCCTCTACCAGTCGCATCTTGCCTTCGCTATGCCGTCATACCCGGGAACTTTCGTCTATCAGTACGACAACGAGCCGGCGAATCTGCACGATTACCTCTATCGTCTCCAGCGTTTGCACCCCGAGCTGCCGATCAACGTGATCCCGCCGCTGGGGCCGCTGCTCCACGCGATGTACGAGGTTCATTGCGACCGAGTTTCGAACGTTTGGAAACTCGGCGCCCGAGCCATTTCCTGGGCAGAACAAGTGTTCAAGCATGCTGTGGAAGTCGAGGGCACTCCGCACATTTCTATCGACCCAGCCGTGCTTGCGATTCGGCGTCGTGTTATGCGAGACGTGGCGCGACTTGTGAACCAGGAAGTCAAGCGTTACCGTCGAGACGGTAAGTTGGCTCGTTCTTTGTCGGGCATGTACTCACGTTCGAGTATCCCCAGTCGAACGCGCGTGTGACATGTGCGATTCTGTTTGAGCGGGTATAGTTTTTACTATGTGTATGCGCGCTCCCAATGTTGTATATATAACCAGCCATGATGTGTGCCGCCTGTCATAATGCACTGCGGTTGCTTGATCCCACGCATATATTTGAGAACTTTAACAGAGGGTTGATACGATAAGCGAGTGACTTAAAGTAAAGCGAGCGATAGAGCTGCGGGAGACACGACATGGGTGTGACGGACGGCGTACGTGAGAACCCAACCAGCTGCACCGAACTGAGGACACGGGTGGAACAAGTGAGCAGCGAAGAAACCACTGGCTGTATGCGCGTCATTATACACATGGTGCATGTGCCCGGTGTTCATACGGCGTACGCAGCTGTTGACACTGCGGGTGTGTTTGTCTAACGGGTGAATTGCATGACGCTTGCAGCGCCTGGCGGGCCGAAAGCTCTAGGCAAACACACGCACCGCGTCAACATATACGTACGCCGTATGAAGACCAGGCCGGCGCACATATTACATTGTACACACAGTGTGTCCACCAAGCGTTCATACGGCGTATGCAGATGTTCACGCAGCGGGTGTGTTTGCCTGGCGCTCACAACACAGCATGGAATTTTCAAAAGGATATGAATAATGACGCGCATATATTCATTGTTCTTCCCTCTCCTTACCCACTCGGCGCATCTCCTTAATTCAGTGTCACTCGCTGGCTATTCACGTACGCCGTCTGTTGGATGTCTATCACCCAACCTGATCAGCCTCGTTTTAACAACAACAAACAACAACATCTTTGAATGTTGGACGTTAAACCCTTTTGCAACAGGTAGATATGATATAGTGATTTATCAAGACCTTTATTTCATTCCGTGATTATACAACCATGTGTGTGACTCCTGATACCCACATACGCAAGTGAGTACACAGACCTCAATTGTGGGCCCTGGGCAGCGCATATATGCGCTGCCAATGGACTCCTGGAGTACTGTCTGTGATCCTACCTGCTAGGACACGGATCCTAGCCCGCATCCTAGCCCCTAAAATGCGCGTCCTAGCGCGTCCTAAGTAGCCTTATAACTAAAAAAGAGGTGGGGATGCATGCACACGCCGAGCAAGACCAGCTACCTATGTATATGCGTGAGCAGCTGTTATTGAATAGCG
>WSTG01000288.1:0-22080 GCA_019616325.1 Ceratobasidium sp. 394 | reverse complement strand
AGTCCTGGACGACACCTTCTTGGATGAGGCTCTTGAGCTGAATTCGGAACCGGGAGTTAGGTTGGGATCAAAATAAGGTTGAGAAAAGAAACGCACCGCAAGCAAGTACTTTGTCTCGCCGTACCGGTCCAAATATCGCCTGCAGAATGGAAGTGTCCCAAAGTTTTTGTTGATTGACCTCAAAAGACTCTTTGCGGATTCCAGACTGTTACCGAAATAATTCAATGGCTTAGCCGCTAGCTTCACACGCGGCGATGACGGTTGACGCACCGAAGCTGACCACGGGGTTCACGCATCTTGGCATAGTGCGAACAGTCGCCCTAGAAAATAAATTAGTACCGGGCTTTTACGTTGCGCAGGCTCACATACACTTTCAATCACACGTCCACGCCCCGTACTTCCAAAAGTCTCAATCGCAAAGTACTCTCCCTCTTCCATCTTGGTCTGATTAGCCGTCTTGACGATTGGCACAGATTTGTTGCCGTGGATACGGTACTTGTCGATATTGTGGCCCGAGAGGTTTTCGATTGACTTGACTGGTAATTGGTTCGAGCGGTTAGCGGAGGTGAGATGTGGGATTCAAAAAGACGCACCCTGGTATGTGTTTGTGCCAACTGTTACTTCGTAAGACTCCATTACTTCTTGGATCGCGGCGCCAACGTCGCCGAGGCGGACATCAATGCCAGCTTCCTGTATACCAACATTTGTTAGACGAAAGAGGAAGAAAAAATACTGGATAGAGGTACCCGAACGCCCGTGTTAGTTGCATCCTTGACGGCCGCGATCAATTGATCATAAGTGGGTTCAAAGCTTAGCGTGAAAGCAGAATCGGTGATACGGCCGTTGACTTGGACACCAATGTCCACCTTGAGCATGTCCTTTTGCTGGAGGACTATGAGAAATGTTAACATAGATGCAGTGATGCGGGCGACTAGAACATACCACGAGTATCCCCAGCATTGGGCGTATAATGAGCCGCACATTCGTTGAGACTAAGACCAGTAGGGAAACCAATGCCCGCCACTCTCCAGTTCTCAGCCTCGATGCCGCCCTTTTCTCTCCCTTGAGCCTCGACCAAAGCCCTGCATAACCCGGTCACATCTCTTGAGGGATCAATCAAATCGGCAGACTTACCGAACACCCTCCTCGATGTTCTCCGCGATTTCGGTCATACTTTGACCCGGGCGAATCGTTCGACGAGCATGGGCACGAACTTGCCGGTGGACTTCGGCGCCACGACGGATGTTCTGGTAAGTCTCTTCTGGGTCGCCTTGGAGTAGGCGCTCGGCCTCTCTCTTCTCCGCAGATGTCGTCCGGTATGAATTCCTGTCATGACCGTTGGCAACGTCAACAAACAAGACATTGCAACACTCACTCGTTCTTGTACTCTTGAATCTCTCCCACTGGGTAAATACCACTCGGGAACAAAAACGACAAGCCGACACGAGGCGGATCGCTCTGCACGGCTGGAGCAGCAGTCTTCTTCTTCTTAGACTTTTTCTTTTTCTTCTTTTTCTTTGCACCCTCGCCGTCACCCGTCCCGTTGTTGTCGACCACGTCCTCGACCTCGTCTTCTTCCTCCTCGGGGTCGACGTGCTCGGCGGGCGGTTGCTGGATCATGATGGAGCGGAGCAACAATTTACCAAGGACCCTGAGATCTTGTGATCTACTGATTATCTAATCAGTAAATTGGACTTGGACGACCATCATGAGGAATCTGTCCCTCCTCTCGTCGACTCTCGATTCGATACCAGAGGGCAAGCGAGTGGCTACGGGGATTGCCTTTGATACGGACTCTAATCTTACATACGTTGCGGCGGAAAAGACTTTGCCGAATGGAGGGACTGATATTGAGGTTTGGCAATTGCCTGCGGATGAGGATGTGAGTGATGTCTGCTACATGTTGGTTGACTGGCCTCAATTTAGGTTACCCAGAGCATTCCGTTTGCGACATTAACATCGGACACGAACGCTGCATTCGATACAACTCAACAACTGGTATCGTTTGCCTTTCTCGTCGAATCCCGACAATTGGTTATAATCTTGGCCGGAGGAGACATCGCCGTATTAGCAGTGGACGAAGTATCAAATTCTTCAGAGGCAGGTGCTATAACTTTCTTTATTCGCCGTCTCTGAACTCTCAAGACAGTTTGAGATCATTGGATCGGTGGAGCCGGGAATCAAGGCGGCAGCCTGGAACCCAGACGAGTCACAATTTGTGCTAGTCAACGGTATGTTCTACAGCTCAAGCCACTCAATTTCTCACAAATTCATCTCCGGTATGGATCTTTAGGAAACGACGAGCTGCTCATCATGACCAAGGACTTTGACGTCCTCTTTGAAAATCCACTCCGACCTGCTGATCTCGGCCAAGGTAGGTACCCAATCACTCTTACTACCCAGATCCATCTTCACATTCCCACTAGAGAAACACACTGCTCTCGGATGGGGCTCAAAACAGACCCAATTCCACGGCTCACTCGGTAAAGCAGCAGCCGCTACAGAACCCTCCACAACCGGCCAAGGAGGAACAGACAAACCAAGTCCAGACGACGACGGTAGACCAAGAATATCCTGGCGCGGCGATGGAGCTTTCTTTGTCGTCTCTTCCCTCGATCCTTCTAGTCCGGACCAAGCCGCGCGCAGGCTGAGGTTTTATTCGTCCAACCCACCTGCGCATTTGTCTACGTCTGAGGCTACGCCTGGGTTGGAAGGTGTTCTGGCGTGGCGGCCTTCGGGAGGGTTAATTGCTACTTCGCAGCGATTTGGGTACGAGGGCGGTGGTATTGGGCGGCCAAGGCGTCACGATATCTTGTTCTTTGAGCGGAACGGATTGCGAAGGAGCGAGTTTGGTATTCGGGATGCTGCGGCGCTGGCTGATGCCCCTATGGTATTGGGTGCGACACGGCCATGGGGGTACAGGGTCAAGGAAGTCCTGTGGAGCACAGACTCTGCTGTTCTGGCGTTATGGATTGAGCGAGATACGGGTGATTGTGGTATGTGATCCGCTTAATTTCTAGTTGGTGTACGCTTAACTCCAAGTTGATTCTAGTCCAACTTTGGACCACCGGAAACTACCATTGGTATCTCAAGCAGGAGATCAGCCCATGTTCGGATTCTACGCGATACACGAGTGTGGTCTGGCACCCCGAGCATTCTCTACGGCTGCTTTGCTCCACAAGTCGTATGTCTTACACCGTCTTACGCCTATTGTTTGAGATTGCACACTAACTTGGTTCCGATGAAGATTCGATCGAGGACCGGACATTCATCTGGGACACATGCGCATCGACTTCGTATTCGGATGAATCTCCGGGAGCTGTTGCCGTTGTAGATGGAGGTAATTCAACCAGACCATGATTGAATTGGTTTGATACTAACCCCTATATGCGCGATTGGCGGCGACAGATACGATTCTTGTAACTCCATTCAAGCTCCAAAACGTACCACCGCCAATGTCGTCCTTCAAGATCAGCCTCAACACGATCGGGAGTGCATCCTCGAGCCCGTTACGCCCACCCCCAGTCCATCTGGCTTTTTCGCCCGACTCGCGCCTGCTTGGTCTTCTGTTTCCAAACCAAGAAATTCAAATATGGGAGCTCGGACTACGTACAGGCCCTAAAGGAAAGATTGCAGACCCACAAATCGTCTGGTCCGCGCAGCCTTCAGCCCAAGCAGGCGACGTCTCCTTGACTCGTCCTCGCCAGATCGCGCTCTCGGACTCTGCCGTACTGGTGCTTGGCTCAGGCCAGAATAACCAAGAAAAAGACGCTATTCAGGTCACCCCGATCAAACCTTCTCCCGATATGATGTCTTTTACCCTCTCCGTTCCTCCTTCCGGTCGCCTAATCGGCCATTCCTATTACCAGGATTCACATGAACAGATCTACACCTTTGACAAATCGGATCTCACGAAGCTCACCTCGTTCCCCCGATTTTGTGCACATACACAAGCAATTTCAACGTCTCTGGGAAATCTCCTAGTCGGACTCGATACAAACGGCAAACTCATTTCCTCTGGAATACCCTCCCAAACCACAAACAACGACACAACAAACCCCGCCCACACCGAAGTCGCACCCAATGTCAACTCGTTCGCAATCACCTCTGGTTTCTTAGTATTCACCACAACCGCGCACGAAATCAAATTTGCCCCTATAGCGGATTTATTCACGCCCGAAATTGGAGACAAAGAACGATCTGCATGGGGCGTGAGGCGCGTTGAGCGCGGATCGCGGATTGTATGCGTTGTTCCGGGGAATGCGAGCGTTGTGTTGCAGCTCCCGCGAGGTAATCTCGAGACTATTAATCCGCGACCGCTTGTGCTGGCGTCTGTCAAGGCTGACGTTGAGCGGTATGTTGTTCGCTTTATCCTACTTGAAAGGATTTTCTGATTTTTTTTGGTGCGATTCAGGAGCGAGTTTAGGAAGGCTTTTCTAGCATGCAGGAAACATCGTGTGGACCTAGAACTACTGGTTGAATTCGCGCCAGTCGCGTTCGCGGAAGATCCTGGCCGATTCGTAGATCAAGTGCCCGAGGTTGACTATCTCAACTTGTTTCTTACTGGGCTTGGGTATGTCGTAAAGTCGCCATAGCAGAGCACCTTGTTCATCTCGTTCCTTCATACAGCCAATCGAAGCGCCCGCAAGAACAAATCGCAAGTATATGCGATAACCTCCGAAAGGAACTCGAGCGACGCGGTTTCGCTCAGTACGTGCAGTCGATTTTGACAGCTCATGTAGTCAAGACCCCGCCCGATGTGGAAAGTGCGCTTCAGGTGCTGCATACGCTTCGAGGTACGGCCGCAAATTCAAAATGAGGAGTCGCTGGTTCTGACTAATTTGTGTAGAGACCGAGCCCAAGGCCGTCGAAGAGGCTGTCAAGTATATCATATTCCTTGTAGATGCCGATCAACTCTTCAATACCGCGCTGGGGATGTATAATTTTGCGCTCGTTTTGATGATTGCTCAGCAATCCCAAAAGGTTGGTTAAACTTTCCGCCGCTCGGACCAAGTGGCTGAATAGCACTCTAGGACCCGCGTGAATATTTACCGTTCCTCCGAGAGCTCCGAGCGCTTGATACTTATTATCAGCGATTCCGTATCAACGATTATCTTGCTAAGCGTGAACTTGCTTTGGAGAATTTGTCTCTTGCTGGTAAGCTCATAGTGAGAATTTCATACTTAAGATTTGACTAATTAGCCGCGGTGGTCCAGGAGAGACCCGCTTTGAGGAAGCGAAGCGGTATACGGAGAAGCACCAATTATATGTGAAATCGTTGCAGCTTTGGAAGGACCACCCAACGGAATATGCTGTACGTTTTTACATTACAATATCCCGGACGCCCAAGTAATGTTTCCCGATTGTCAGGCGCTTCTGATTTTGTACGGAGGATGGCTAGTCGAACATCGAGAATTCAGCAAGGCAGGCCAAGGTGCGCTAGTTCGATCCGTGATAAAACTGGTGATCAACCCCTCGACAGCGTTTTCACTCGCAAAGGACACCAAGCGGGCAATGTTTGCGTTTGAAAAGGCTCGAATGTGGAAAGAACTATTCTCGTTGGCCGCAGATGCAGATATCTCCTCCGAAGATCTGGTTGATATGGGTTACCGAGTAGCTGGTATGTTTTCCTCCTGGAGCGCCGGCTACACAGAAAGTTAATGGCCCGCGTATTATAGAGAATCTAGGTTCCCATTCGAGGCACGCCGAAGCGGCCCGGGTGTACCTCGACTATGCACAGGATGTTCCCAGTGCAGTATCGGCGCTTTGTCGCGGGAACGACCTGTCAGAAGCGTTCCGAATTGTAAGACCCCCAGAACGCCATTTACGCCTTACCAAGCGACTCACACCGGATAATTTCAGATTTCGATTCACAAAGCTCCGCACCTAGTCGAAGAAATGATCAGTCCCGAGGCAACAGACTTGTGTTCACAGCTGAGCGACGATGTTCAAGAGATGAGCGACCAATTGAATCGCCAGGACCAACGTCTGCTCGATCTCAAAGAGAAAAAGCAGACCGATCCAAGTAAGTTTATTTAACAAGTAAAGGCTCATCTAATACTAGTGCCCAGGCAACTTTTATGGCCACGACGACCCTAATTTACACAATGTCGATGCCATGACGGATGCGTCGGGTATGATGACCCAGTTCACCCGGTATACCAAGGCTTTGACGGGCACCACGGCAAGGTGAGGCAGGTAGCTTTGTACCCTGATGGTTGTTAATGCGGTCACGCATATAGGCGGTCCCAGAAATCGTCCAAAAAGGCTGCGAGAAAGGCTGGCCGAAAAGGCACGGCGGACGAAGAAGAATATATACTTGCCTCTTTGGTTAAACTTGTTCAGCGACTCGAACATGTGCAGCGTGAGCGGTTTCCCCTTATTTTCGACATTTCTTCCGCCTAACCATGTTTCACACAATAGGAGAAACGGCACAGCTGCTTCCTCATCTACCGAAACTTTCGAGCGAACACGACGCAGCTAGAAAACAGCTAGTGGAAGACATCAACAAATTTGAGCAACAACTACGCGCGGTGGTGGATCGGGAGTGGCCCCCAGAGCAGGGAGAATTGGACCCTGCTACTCCTTTAACGATTCCGAAGCCCCCAAAGCCGATTCTTCCAAAAGGCCCATGGAATGCGAGTTTAGTTGGCGTGTAGTTGGGTTATGATGAACAAGTAATGAATTTAGATGGTGCATTTATCCGTTTATAAAAAAGCCATCGTCAAAATTAATAGGCCCCCTCTAATACATGGCTCAACCTCTACATAAATTTTCGTCAAAACATACCCGATACAAAATGGTATAAGGGTGTCGCGGTTCAGCGCAAACCCAATTACAAGTCACGTTTACTTGTTCGTAATTATAATTCACCCACCCAATATCCCCAGAAAGAAATAGGATCTCACCCTCAACACTCATCTCACAAAATCACTCGCAGTACCGAAAGCCGGACGTCCCGTCGAAGGTAACCTCCCAAACTTGACCCGCAAAGCCAACAGCCTCTCCCGTCCCCCCTCGCACGCCCGATCCAACGTAGGATTTCGCGTAGACAAAACAACTCCCGAAAATGACGTATCACCCGAATGTCCATTCTTCTTCAGCGCGTGCAAGCCAACTGCAACTACCGCAAGGGCAAGGGCTACAACGGCTAGATACGAAGCGAGTAGGACGCCCTGGTCGTAGATGTATATGTTTACTCGGTTGACCGTCGTGCAGGTTGTTTGAGTCTCGGCGAGACGCAGGCCCATGAGACTTGTGCTCACGTCTCGCATGAGTTGTTGGACGCTTTCGGGGACAGATTGGAATGTGTATGCAGATTGGTTGGACATGTGGACGAATGATGCGAGTGCGACGGTAGTCATCGTTGTACCATTTCCGCTTGGGTCTCGAGTGAGGTTTCCGACGAGCGCGTTGAATACCGCGTCGACGATGGATGCGGAGCCTGTAGTCAGAGCGTTGTTTTCCGATAATTGGATGGTCCCTCCGATCGGCCGACCGGCTGTAGCTGTCATGGTCAAGTTGAGTAACGTGGTAGACTGCGCCGTCGAGTTGTACGTGACCAGAACGCCATAATTGGCGATATACGGTACGCAAGATAAGGCGTTCGACGTGCCAGGCGATGAAGCGTATTGGATCTGCAACGTTGGGACGTCTTGGCCTGAATTCGAGTCGTGGATGAGTGAGCGGGTGCAGGTCCAGTATGTGTTTGGGGGAAGACTCGGTTGGGCAGTATTGTTATTTGCCGAACATTGGAGAGCGGGTGCGGTAAAGCTTAGAGTGTACGATGTGTTGGTCCCTGCGGGAGATCCAGAGGCGTAAGGGAACTCGTTGAATGAACCCGTGATGAGGGATTGGACGGCGAGGCGTTGGGTCATTGGTGCGGGGCCACTGTACAACCCACTAGTAGACGGGTAACGAATGGTACCCCCATCGGTAATATTGTTCAAGTTTACGCTGGGCACCAGACAACCGGCAGAGGACGAGCGATCAACTAACTTGACGCGCAGGGTCGCAGGAGTAAACACAGTAGCAATCGGAAGCAACCAGCTCGAGACAGCAATCAAAAGAGCAAGTCTAGCCGAGCGATACAAGTCTCCCTGAAACAAACTCTTTGGGTCGCCGCCAAACGCACCAAACAACGCGTCGAGAGATTTGACAGACATGGCTTTACGACGAACAGAGAACCACATGCGTTGAGAAAAGGCCATGCCCATGGAAGCTAGCACGGCGGTTTTGAATGCCATGGAGAGTGCTGTGCCGATACGGATTGCCCAGGCTTGGTCGAATGTGCTCGTAGATTTGTCGTCCAGGTACGAGTTGAAGGCGTGGTGTGCGATTGCGCAGCCGATTCCAAGGAGTAAGAGACAGCACATCAGGACGGTTGTTCGGAGGTCGAGGCGAGTGGATGTTATTGGTAATACTTGGTCTGGGTCATGATGCTTTTGGCCGCGGGTTTCGTGGAGGAACATAGCATGGTCGTATGGGTCGAAGCTGACTTGCTTTGCCAGGTTATTTTGGGACCAGTGGTCGTTGCCTGTCCCAAAGTTTTGCATAGGCCGAGTATCGGGTCCCGGTAGTAGCTGCGCCCTGTCTAAATGCACCAAAACCAACGCGTAGTCTGAATCAGTATCGAGTTTCTGATAGTTGATCGTGTTATTCACCTGCATCCATAGACCGGCTCATGGTAGGAATTTATCAAGAAGGCGTAAATACTCGTTCGATTCAACGCGGCCTCAGGGGGATGCACAAGTTGTCGGATAGGTGTCGTGGCTTTTTGTACGTGGCGTGTAGGAGCTAAGGCGAACAAGACAAGATAGCACCGCCTTTTGACATAGGGGTCTGGGCCTGAGCTTTCCTCAATAAAGAAGCCCAATTCAGTTTGATTGGGGCTGTGCTAATCTCGCGTCAATAAGCGCAAATTTCAATCACGTGCAAACAGTGATTTTTAACTTTTTACTTCGGCCGAATCCAAACCATTGGTGGCGAAGGGTCAATCGATACACAACATAAGACATTCAACTAGCCGGGTATTTACCCTCAACGAGCGCGATTGTGCGATTGTGCGTCATTCCAACCTTCATCTACGATGCGTTCCGAAACCACTTTAGTTTCGGACAAGTTTCAGACAATATGTCGGATATTTCCTCATTACGTCGGAGATTCGCCCATTATATCGATCCGTTCCCACATGGTCAAGTAAGCCGTTAAATAAGGATACAACGCATACATACAGTCCCAATACCCATCTCAAACCAATGTTACGAGTACGCCTGCTTAGCTTCCGCCCAATACCACGATTGGCCACCCTGCCTACAAGCTTTCCTTGCGATCTCGGTCTCTCAGTGTTAGATTGTCCGAGCGCTACTACCTGCCTTCATCACACCCATCCTCTTCGCTCCAAGGTACAGACCAATGCACCACGCCGAGAGGCAGATTTCACATTATCGGGTTAAACACGCCACTGGCAAGAGTTACGTGGGTGATAGAACCTTTAGCTCAGTTTTGGGGGAGTCGGATGACAACCGAGCCGGATCCAGGAGTGGTTAAGAGAACTTCGACGAGCTTTGGCTACTTTGTGGCGTAACCACATGATAAAATGTGAAATGGGCGGATACTACAGTTTAAGCGGGAGAAACAGATAATCCTAGTGGCACAATCCGAGCCATTGTAAGCTGCGGTCACGTCGGACCCTGGTTCGTATACCGCTAGCGGGCAAGGTGAAGAGGAAAACTTGGCGTGCAATATTTGTCCACGTGACCGGATGGATACACTCGCTCACGTGGTCGCTTCTAACCTGTGGAGGAACTGCTATGCGGACGGTAGACAGTTCCGCCGGCCCAACCTTGTTTTCCCTGCACGAAGAACCCGGGTGGAGCGGTAGAATTTAATAACACCTAGTCTTCCTCGGTGGCAACTTTTTCGCGTGGCAAGCAAGACTAAGCCTCGTGATTTCAGCCTCGTGAAGTAGTACTGGTTCCTCCACCGTCTACCGAGCTTGCAGGCACTTCGAACTTATGGAATAGAAGTCCAACCACGTCAACGTAGCCTTCTACCGCTTACGCGGCGTCCCGGCTCTGGGTTGATCCTATGGCAGGAGCCTGGAAGCACAAGCTATTCACATACCGGGACGCCCGATGAAGTCGGATAATGAGTGCGCTGCTTGCAATTTGCCACTGTAGATCGGAGATTATTCGTCAGATTCCCACCCCTCAGCGAGCGCCACTAAGGTTCCTTCTACCTAGCCTCATTGATCAATCTATACTAGGTTGGAGATAGAGGGTCACCCAACAATCATCGAAGCGTCGGGCCCGCTTAGTCTTTTGCTCTTCGACTCCTCAAGACGGCCTGCAATGCCCACTCCAGCGATATGCCTAGGTTGGGAACTTTCACCGGGTATTAACACTCCCCGTCTCGGCGTTCTACACTTCGCCTAACGCCCACGATTTCAGCCAGGCAAGGTCAGAGTGTAATGAATTTCTATACTTGCCACAGAGATACCAGAGCCAGTGGCGAGGCGAAGAATCTCGTACTGTACGCGCAAGTGTCGAATGTGAGGCGCGATTAAGCCACATTGTCAACGAGGCGACCTTTAAAGCTGCGACGGCGACGATGAGCTGCAAAGTCGAGTATCTACTCGAGTTCTCTTGGTATATTGCTTAATGGCTCACCACAAGACGACATTTGATCGCTGGTAAACGGTTTCAACTTGCTCGTTGAAGTTCAATATTCATTGAATTTGTGGTATGACAGGTATAGGCAACAGTCTTGCCCTCCACAGCTTCAGTGGAGCGCCACGATGGTTCCGGATAAGGGTCAAAATGCTTGGCTCGTAGAAGTCACCAGTGAGTAGCCTTTCAAATCTGCAGACATTGATCAACTGACCTCCACTGTTACAACCAGTGGGCGATCATGTCGTGGCCCGTGCTCATTGTCCAAGCAAGGACGTAGCTGAAAACGAGTGTGCCAAGCAGCTCTTGGTCTATTTCCGAGTCCCCCACGACTAGACGACACCGGCGTCACTAGAGTTTGCTATTCACCTTAGATGCTTGTCGTTTGCACAAGTCGACCGCGCTCCCCTGGTCCCATGATATTGGAAGCCCCCGCACACGACCGCATAGACGGGTTACATTAATAGAGGAAGAGGGGTTTGCCATGTGGAGATTTTGGAGTAATATATGCGCTATATATGTGCTATTCGATTCGTTGACACACCTTGCTCCTTTGAATCTAGTTCGCTTGCAAAGGGTATTTTTAATTTTTTAATATGTGTGCAGCATATTGACCTAATAGAAAGTGCTACGCTCCAACACTACACCGACCAAAGGCCAGCGACTTGTGCTGGATGTAGACTTCGCGGTTGCCAAATGGTGCTGGCTGGGTTTGGACGTTTGATCGAGTGCCTATGTGGCTGTACATGCTTTGATCGCGCAAATGGATTTGTTACGGTGATCGTTTGCTTATCTGCTGCTTGCTTCTGTTTATACCTCTGACGTAACCACCGATTTTGTAACGGACTCGCCTCTCAGGTTCTCACGGCACCACATGGTCTTGCGATTCTATTCTTTGTCCCTGCACTGGGCAGCCGGAGCAATCATAAATAGACTGCACGCCGAGCTATCGGGCTTCATACAACGACCATTCTGGCTTGACTACGATGATGTCTAGTAAAAACGGTGGCGTATATGGTTCACGTATTTTTGCCGACCCGCCATGTTCTCGTCGAAATTCAGTCAAAAACCAATACCTTAAGGCTTGCGGGCTAGTCTTGAGCGGATACCTACTTGCTCGCCTGGAGTTGCGGCCGATGCTAGGTTTCACAAGTCTCAAGGTAAGCAATGATCTATCAGTGAGAAAAACTGGATTGTGACAACATTCAGTTGCTCTCTGATGGAGGGAAAGTGCGTCCGGTGGGGGATGTACAATGGTACAAGTGCCCAGGGATCGATGACCCAAAAATTGAGTGCGGAAGTATCGTGCAAGTCGTGCTTTCGTTTCATTTTGAAACGCGATTTAATAATATTTCTGTAGTGTCCCTCTTGACTACTTTGATTCCACGGCTGGTACCGCGACAATCGCCTTGGCTAAGTACAAGGCCAAGCCATCCCTCCGACGTGGGTCCGTCTTTGTCAATCCTGGTATGTATTGCCATACCTTCCCCGGTTCTTACCACCTTCAAACATCAGGGTCCGTATCTAGGAGGTCCGGGTGGATCCGGCACCATGCTAGCCACCCGCGCTGGACAGCGGCTATCTGCGACGAGGATAGGGCCGTATTATGATGTTGTAGGATTTGACCCGAGAGGTGCGTGGACCGAGTGCCTCGATTTTACGTTCAGACGATAACCACACGTAACAACTAGGTATCGGAGCTACGACGTAAGCATGCGTTTTAATTACTCTGGCGTATCGTCACAGCGCGTTCGCAGTCCAACCGTGAAATGTTTCGAGTCGAGGGCCTCGATGGACGAATTTTACAGAAATACGGGTAAACTCAATTCTATCACTGGTCCAGGGCACTCGTAACGTTTTTGTTCTAGTGTTCGAGCTCGGCTATTCCCAACCCCCAAACACCACCATCACTGTCACAGACAGCGACGACGCTCATTTTGCGCGCCAACGAGCCTTTGACGATATTGTCTCTCAGCAGCGGCAAGCTCTTGCCCTATTCGAGACTCAAGCAAAGCTTTGCACGAAAAACATGCCTGATGGTGGAGCAGCATTGAACTATATGGGGACCGCATCGGTTGTACGGGATATTGCGTTTATGACGGACGTGTTGGATGGTCCTGGCGCGAGAATGTGAGTCTCGGATCGGGGTGACTTGGTTCGCATAATTGCCTCATCGTCTTTGCTTGAAGAAACTACTGGGGAGGGTCGTATGGATCGATCCTGGGAGCCGTGTTGTTCAACATGTGGGCCAAACTCACACGCCATTAATCAATCCTAGGAAAACTGACCTACACACAGGATGCCGGACCGAATCGGGCGGGGAATGATCGAGGCAATAGCCAACCCGGATCTCTGGGCGAATCGGCATTCTCACGAGTGGATGGATAATTGGGTTCAGGATGCCGATAAGGCGTATCACTGGTTTTTGGATTCGTGTGCCAAGGTGCGTTATTGCTAGCCTTGCGTTAGTGGACCTAACTGGATTTGGTCGGTAGGCTGGCGAGACGAAGTGTGCGCTCGCCAAGGGTAATGCGTCGGCCAAGGCAATTGAAGATCGAATTGGGACTTTCCTTGATGATCTTTATGAGAACCCGATGCCGTCTATCAATAGTATTGTTCCCGCTTACCTTACTGCAGGAGCCATCCGATGTGAGTTGGTTATCTTTCATTCCTTTGGCCATTCTGAACACGCCGTAACATTGCTAGCCAAGTTATACGATGCGATGGAGGCACCTCCTCAATGGCCTATGTTTGCATCCGTGCTCGACCAGGCCATCCGAGGCAACCCAGCTCCGTTCTTGAATCGGTAATCAAATCTTCCACCCATACAAACAATTTCGACTCAATGATATCCAGTATTCTTCCAGACCCGACTCGCGATCGTATGGACCATACCGAACTTGCGCGTTACGCCGTTACCTGCATTGACTCGCTCCCATTCAACAAATCCGACCCTAGCACTTTTCCAACGCCCGAATCACTTGCACGCGGAGTCGTCACTCGAGTAAATAATACGTCCAAGTACTTTGGAGCAAGTACTGGTTTGACGGACATTGACGGTGGATGCCAGTTTTGGCCGGTGGATGGTGTGGAGAGGTATGCGGGGCCTTGGAATAAGACCTTGGCGAATCCGGTTGTAGTGGTTTCGAGTACTGTGAGTGTTGTGTTTGACTGTGACCCCGGGATTCAACTCATGCCACTATCCCGATAGGTTGATCCGTAAGTATAGCTTTCTTTTGTATCTCCCTGCCAAGATGCTCAGCTGAACTGAAAATGTTTTCAGGATCACGCCTTTAGCGAGCGCCAAATTCGTCAACGAGGCATTGGGAAATTCCTCTAGGCTTGTCACCGTCACAGCCCCTGGGGTGCGCTGATATACGGAATTTATCTCTCTGAATACTAACCACGCAATTTAGCATGGCGTTCCTTTTCCATCCCTCTGTCAATACAAGGCTTCCCTAGACTATTTCAATCACGGAATCCTCCCTGAAGACGGACTCAATTGCAAGACCGAGTATGGCGCATTCGAGAATCCAGATGAAGTGTACGGAACCATGTCAAAAGAAGAGCTGGATCTCGTAAAGACCGGGGCGGAATTCGTTGAACTTCTAAGGGAGATCCGTCGTGGAGCGTTTTGAAGATGTATACTTGTCCCGTAAGTAATGAAATCTTATCCCCTTTATTTATCGATATGCGCCACTCCACCGACAGGTCTATCATAAGAAGTAGGCTAGGTTCGCAATATATACTTCTCTTTACGAGCAGCTCCTGCCTACGTTTATCCTGGCCAAGTACCGCAATCGGCAGCCGAGGACTCCTCGGGTCAAGACGGTGGTCTGTTTGTGGTCTGTTTATTTCGTGCCACCGGCCACATGATTACTCACGTGATCATACCTTTTTGACGGAATGCATCTTTTAACAGCTACACGAACACAAGTCGAAAGGCTGCCAGCCGCAGGCGTCGAGGAGAACACCGAAATACAGTATACACAGTATAGCTAGGGGGACACTTATAACTGCCGAAAGGACGAGCGAAAGTACGATGGGGGACACGTGATCATACCCCACATTCAATTCTAGGTCTAGTAATTGACACAGATATTTCGATCCCAATGTTTTGAAGCATGTGATGTTTTCTTGTGCTTGGGACGGATGGGAGGGTATATAATCCCGGCTGGAGGCGAAGAGGTGAGTTGTGAACCCGTCACCTCATCCATCCTCTCCACCTCCTACCAACTTCACACCATGGCTCCTGTCAACGCCCTCACGCAGCTCGCTGCCACCACCATCGTAAGTCTTCTTCCCTCGAATTCCAAGAGGATTCACTAATCCGAGATGAAATGATAGCGCCTGGCTCAAGGCATCGTTTCTCCGTCTCTCAAGCTCAAGTTCGAGTACAACTTGCGGCGACTGTTCTACAAACTCCTCGAGTATGGGCTGCTCGCCTCTGGCCTCAGGGGCTCCCCAGTGTTGTTCACTCAGGTGAGTTCCGGGTTGTGGTAGCTATGTATGCGGCACTGCTCACACAGCGTGATATTCTATTAGCCGGACACCCCTTCTACTGTCGGTCCCATTCCCTCGAAACGGCTACCATCCTCCCTCCGCTATATGCCCAAGGCTAGGAAATCTACACTCCGCGCGACCTACGAACGCGAAATCAAGCTATTCCCTGCTGGATCTGCCCAACTCCCTCGTGCTCAGCGCTCGCTTGCCGCCCCTATTACGCTGTCTGGCTCGGATGGAGCTATCAACGTCGCTCTACGACCCTTGGCAGCCCAAGTCGGACTTGGACACGAGTATCAACCCGAGCCAACGCCTTGTCCCACTCCTCGCGTCTCGACATATATCAATAATCAAGCGGAGGTGCGCGCGACCCTTCGAGGGGCGACAGCGGTACTGGAGGCGCTCGTGCGCGGGGCAGTGGACAAGGAGTGGCTCAACGAGCCCGCTATCGAGTCGAAGCCAGTTTCCGCTCCTCGAATGGTTCGTTCGTATGCTCGCGAGGGCTCACCTCGCATGCTCGCTCGCTCGTACGCCAAGCCCAGTGGGGCCAAACTCGAACTTGGGCAAAAGATGGACGAAATCGCGAGTCCAGGCCAACTTGGAGGAATCCGTTCTCGAGAGTCGAGTGGGTCTGGATCTTCTAGCATGAGTCAGGGCACACCCGTAATGGACACGACTACCTGGTTTCAGGATGGAAAGGCGGAAAAGTTAGGGGTATCGTTCTAGTAGCCCGCTTCTGGATTAGATGTACTGGCCCTCGAGCTAGGCGCAGTGGATGTAACTATAAGCTTAGAATCCATATTATTATTTCTACCTTGCTGCGTAACCGAATCAACAGCACCTGAATCAAATCACAACTTTCCATACAATCAGCCTGCTTCCGACGGCTCCAAACGAAAGTTTACGTACGTCCCACATGCAATATCTTCGAAACGATACAATCCGATCACCATGGTTAGCTCTTCGAACTGCGAATCTCTGTATGAGGCATACGCGAATCTCTCAGCACGCAACCTCGATTTCCTAAATGGCGGCTTGGCGCTTTGTCATACTCCCTTCCTCTGGAGTCCCATATGCATTTCGTCTGGGCCATAAGGTTGCCAATCTTCCTCAGAAGCAGTCGAGTGGTCTTTATTTCCTGAACTGGTTCGGCAGACTCGAAATCGACGTTTCTTGACAGCGCGCTCGCGCTAACTGCGTGTCTCTTGCCCTCGGGACTCGATAGCACAAGGTGATCCATATGGTTAACCTATGTCTAAGCCTCGCGTTCTACTACCGTCACTCTATATAAATGCTCTACCCTCCTTGCTACGTCCTTCAGTGTCGACCCACCTGCCTTCACCTCGCATCCGCAATTGTGTGCAATGCGCTTCACCCTAGCTCTGTCCCTCGCCTGGGCTGGCCTTTCAATTGCCCTGCCTGCTCCCCCTAACGCTTATGCCGGCACCAAGGTCTTCCGTATCCCCACTGGAAACCAGAATCAGACCAATAGTATCTCTAATATGATTGATACTCTCGGTCTCCCAGCCTGGACCAAGGCTCGCATGCCGTTCTCCCATATCGATATCCAGGTTTCCAAGGATCGTCTGGGTGTCTTCCACAACGCTTTAAGGGCTGTCGACCCCAAGTTGGACGAGCAGCTTGTGACGATGCACGACGATTTGGGGGTCAGCATCTTGAAGGAAGCCGAGGGGATGAATACGCCGCACGTTGACCGATTTGGTGCGTCGTTTGTGCATTTGCCCAGTATCCAACGACTAATAAGTGGATGTAGCTGGACTGGCCAATGATGCTTGGTTCAATAGCTATCATTCATATGCTGACCATCTGACATTCCTCAATGACCTTGCGAGCACTTTCCCCAATAACGCCAAAGTCGTGACGAGTGGCACGTCTTACGAGGGACGTACCATCACTGGTATCAATATCTTTGGAAGTTCAGGTAAGCCACCAAGTATACGCAGGTTAAATTCAGCATCCTAACTCACTCTTCTAGGATCTGGCACAAAACCGGCAGTTATCTTCCATGGCACTGTTCATGCGCGCGAATGGATTGCAACTATGGTGCGTCTCGGATCATGGCCGTTTTGTACAGAGACCAATCATATACTCCGCAGGTTACCGAGCAGATCGCATACAGCTTATTGTCCAATTACACTACCTCGGCCACTATCAAAAGCTACGTTGATAAGTACGATTTTTACATCTTCCCCGTTGTCAATCCAGACGGTCAGCCCAGCTTTAACTTCAGGAGTTTTATCTCAGCTGATGGCGTCTCTTTCAGGATTTGTCTACAGCCAGACTGGCGACCGGCTCTGGCGCAAGAACCGCCAGCCCCCTTCCTCCGGCACGTGCTACGGCCGTGACATCAACAGGTGTGTTTACAAGCCTTAATCTATCGGATATATTGTTCACGATCGCGCATATAGGAACTGGCCATTCCAGTGGGGCACCGGCGGCTCCTCGTCGAACCCCTGTGCTGAAGACTACCGAGGTAAGGACTTTACCCTCGATGCAGAGCAAATATTTACTCCATCTATCAGGTATTGCTGCTGGAGACTCCCCCGAGAATAAGGGACTTGTCGCATTCCTAAATTCTAAGGCGAATTCAGCTGCCGGCGCTAAATTGTACATCGACTTCCACGCCTATGGACTCTTGTTTATGGGGCGTAAGTACAACTATTTATACTTTTAGGAGGTTTATTCACCCCGGCGGTCTATTGCAGCTTATGGCTACTCGTGCACTGCCAAAGCCGCAGACCAGGCCGAACATACCAGAGTCGAGCAAGGGTTCGCAGCAGCTTTCAAGGCACCCTACGGCAAGGTCCTCAAGACTGGCCCGATTTGTACGACAATCTACCAGGCTTCGGGTAGCAGTGTCGACTATGCATACGCCACATCCAAGTTCAAGTATTCTTTTACCCCCGAGCTGCGCGGGAGCTCGTCCGGGAACGGGTTCGTGCTGTCTCCGGCTGAGATTAGGCCATCGGGTATTGAGGTGTACGAAGGTATTAAGTACTTGCTGGCGAACATGGTGTAAATAGTTCAATGGAATATCTTGTACTACCGCTAGATTATGAATAAAGGCTAGGAGCCGAGAGAAGGCCACATTTGAGAGGGACCGACTAGCGAAGTCCAAGAGCGTGTAGAATCCCGTGGGCTCTAAAATTATCTGTGAGGTCGGATGTCAGGGGGGCATAGGCTCGTCAGGCGGGTATTGCCGCGGGAAGAGGAGGGGACCGAGAGGCCAACGATGGGGTGGAGTAGGCGGTGATTCCGAACTCGTGCCCTACACGCATGTCTACTGTCCACATACCCTCGGATTAACGACAGAATAAAACTGGAATCCAAAAAAAGGCTAGGAGCAAAGTCCCACAAATCCGGAAGCTACTATCATGCCTGCTCACGCATGTATCCTCTGCCAAATTGACCGGGACTCACGAGCGATCGCTATCCGGGGGCCCAGCTTGGCTGCTCATGATTGATCATGATAGCTCAAGCGGCCGGCCGAGCAACACTTGCTCAGGAGATCCGGGGCCCCCGAGCGATCGGGAGCGGTCGGGAGCGATCACGACTACGTAAGCTAGGCCCCCGGATAGAGATCGCTCGTGAGCCGCGGTCGATTTGGCAGAGTCGCTCGCCACTCACGCGCCGGGCGCTTCAACCTTCCCACGCCTGAAACCTGCGATGCGTCTTGGATGCGCCGCCCATAAAATAAACAATGAATACGAAGTGCAGATTTTGAAGGGGCGAATCCAACGCATAGCTTACCCGACTTGGACCACTATTTTATTTTATTTTTACTCGGCCAGAGGCCCCGCAATCAACCCTCTCCTGAGCGCTGAATTCCCAAGTGTGACTTGCCTCCTGAGAACAAACAGCCACCAAACGCAAAATACCACCGCCGCCGACCCCCGCCACGCCCGCAAAAACCTCACCGATGAGGCTTGGACACCACCGCCGACAATGGATATGTGCTGGACCCAACCGAGATTAGCCCGTCGAGTATTGAAAACAACGAAGGTATCGAATATTTGTTCGCAACCATAGTGTAAATAATTTTATGGCGTGGCCTGTACTATTGATGAATCATGAATCAATGTTTGGAGTGGCGATGCTCCGTCGTATCGATACAACATGCTTTGATGTCGCGGCGCATGTATGCGCTACAAATAATTCCCGATTTTGAGTCCAAATGCGCTGATCGTCTGAATGTTAGAACACAATGCAGGAGCACCTCTTCTCCGAGTCTGAAATAACTAGGCTTGTACCTTACCCAAGCCATTTCACCCAATGGTAAGGTATATTATCGAGCCCCGTGCTGCGAGATGAAGGCTTTCACAATCTAAATAAAATACAAGGACGGACTCTTAGTCGTGAGGGACAATCAGGGTCCACATGAACTAAGCGCCGGTGCAAGTACCTACCGAATGGGCCCGGCGCTTTGCGCCGGGCTGCCCCCAACACCAGAGGGTACGTAGGTGTGCATATATTAACCCCCCTCCCCAGAGGAACGACGGGGCCAAAGTTCATTTATTCAAACTACAAGACACTTAGTGACCCTGCCATTCGGACCATACAATCTCCTGGCGCTATCTCTAACCGTACACTATCCATCCTGGCCGTCCCTCTCCAGGAATGGAGATGTCTTGGAGCTCGACCTGGGGTGCCAAGCTTACGTTAATTTCGAGGCGGTACTAGCGTATAGACATGAAGATGGATAGCACTTACGATGTTTTCCTCAGAGGCACCGACATAAAGATCTGGGCGACCAACTGGGTGGATGCTGTGAGGGTGCAAAAATGTCAGAGGAACCGCCACAGAGTCGTAGATCTCGCGTGTTTACTCACGTCACGATCGGGAGTCCGTCTTTGGTTTTGCCTTCGTTGTGGACCTTATAGAGAGATGGTGTAGAGGACAGAGTAATCGGAGTTCCAGGGACTTGGGACGTGTTAGTGAAGCCGGTGACATGCTCGATATGCTGCTCGCCACTGGGGACGAACACAATTTGCTGCTCTTCATCTTCATTGGGAGTCCCCAAAATCCACTATATATGACAGGTAAATAACTCTATTAGTTGTCCAGTCTTGCCGTAGCTGGTTAAACAGTTAGCAGAATACATACCTGCTGGAAAGCCATGAGATTTGGAACTTGTGCGCCCACTTTTATCGGCCGCTCCAGACCGTCCTTTGCAGTAGCATACATCCCCCCAAGTCCGGGGTCGAAATTGGGTGGTATAACCTCGGGGAGCGTATAGAATCGCAGCTGGGATACAGAGTTGATTGGAAGAGTCGTCATTGTGTAGAGTCAAACTTATATTCGAGACAAGACTGTGAAGGGGTGCAAGTGGCTGCTTGACCTTGACCACCGAACAGGCCCTATATATACTTTTGACGGTACCTAGCAATTGACACTGGGGCCGAGCGTTACAAACCAAGGGCTACTCAATGATGATATCCGAGCCGGAGGTCGGGTGTCCGTGAGCGCCCATGAGCGTGGCGGCGGTCATGAGGCCATGTGAACTCAAGCTGCAGGGTAGTAAGTGGGTGGTTCTATCAGAGAAAGGAATGGTGGCACTGGATTGCCGTTGCCGGTTGAATCGACTCCTCGAGGGTTGTAGATCGGACTTGGTGAGTGTAGGCACATGTTGGCGTTGGCCAATTGACCTATTGCGGTCTTAGGAGGTTGATGGCTGCCACAATTCTCGCGGATCAGGTTAACCGGTGACGGTAGCCTAGCGCCGTCATTTATTGCTTCGCCACAACCACGCATTTACCCCGGTCGCGGGAGCACGTATGACTGAGCGGCTATTGCTTGCGTGCTCACGGGGTGTATGCGGGCGTCCTGTTCCCGAGTCGGATCTGACCTCAGGATGACTCCTAGAACTTGTAGTGTATCCCTGTTTTCAATATATTGCAAAGAGGATATAAAGCGATTCGTCTGGTGTTCATGGCCAACTAGTCAGCAGTGGGTGCGGCAGTCCCAGGTCTTGAAGAATATCAGACAGTGTGTACTGTGCTTTCTTGCTACCCCAAGTTTGGAAAATTAACAGTGACATACTGTATATGTGATCGCTTTATAGTGGTTGCTCCCTTGATGAAGATAAGAGGGGTCGGATTATGTCCATCTTCCTAATCCTCTTCCTGTCAGCCCCGGTTTTCGCAACACGCCCAAGTTTCTCG
Source organism: Ceratobasidium sp. 394 (assembly GCA_019616325.1). Classification (NCBI taxonomy): domain Eukaryota; kingdom Fungi; phylum Basidiomycota; class Agaricomycetes; order Cantharellales; family Ceratobasidiaceae; genus Ceratobasidium; species Ceratobasidium sp. 394. The sequence goes on along the minus strand of WSTG01000288.1, from coordinate 725 downwards.
ATGCGCCTTTTACGTTGGCTTATTCCATAGCGGTCCACGAAATTTAGATTGTGAGCCACACTTAGGGTGGGAAACCAACTACCGCGTGGATGGAGCCGAAACAGTTCGGGACGCATACGTTTGGTAACCTTTATTATTATGTTGCTTCGCCCATCTATTACCCACCCAATTGATCCACATACGGTTGGGACATCTGCGTCGGCATCTCTAAGGAAAATATTGTAGGTATTACTCATCGTGATGTAGGCGCTATTGTACCTCCAGTGCTTCAATCAACTCTGAACGGGTGATAAGATAGATCGCATGCCGATTCCAGCCACCTCTTTCAGAGCCTGGGCCAGGCACGTGCACACTGTAAAAGAATGAACTGCGGGTCCCTGCGCTTGTTTGTGCTGAGCTAAGTCACACGGTGCAAGTTTCAATCCCGCTAAGCCTATCTGTTTCCGAAAAGCTTCGCAGACCGGCCAATATTGAGCCGTTGAAGACGTAGACATATTTAGATTTGTAAGTGCGGAAAACAGCCCAAATCAAGCAGAGGTGAAGAAATATTCCGGAAAGAAACAGCGCACACTGATTTCAGCCCGGAATTTCCAATTGGTGTTTCCGGTTTACTGCAACTCCGGAGCGAGGGCTTGGTACTTGGGGCAGAGTTGATCCCAAGCAGCATTGGGAGCCACTTTCTGGGTGCCAGTACGAACTTCCTCCGGGGCTTCTGCGAAAACGAC
>WSTG01000287.1:0-22164 GCA_019616325.1 Ceratobasidium sp. 394 | reverse complement strand
ACAAGTAGAACCGCTAAAGGATACCGGAGCGCTTTACCACAGTTTAGGTTGGGACTTAGCGCGACTTAGGTCTTAGCGATTGACTGGTCTTGCAGTGCTGATTACCGACTTATCAACCAAGGTAGCCTTAAGGGCTTAATCACACAGTGTATTCAAGACGGGGGATCAAAGTAAAGGTAGGTAAAAGATGAGATTAAATGGTCGACCGACAGGGCCTTATATACCCGTCGGTCTGTTTGTATGTACAAATAGATCCAGACTACAGGAACTATACTAACAGTAAACAAAGTGCGCTAGCTAAGTCCAAACATATCCCGAAACATTGGTCTCACCCAGTTCTTCGGATTCCTATTGTGCGCACAAGTGCATACATGTCCTAACAGATCCTAATATAGCGTGCGACGTGTCTTGGGTGGTTCCACCACTTCGGCGCACTCTGTTTGGGCTCATCGGTTAATGTTTGGGCAGAGCGTACATGAGTCAATAGTCCTGTATCTGTCACCAAAGGCTTGGATCTAGTGGCAAGTCAGTCCTAATAATAGATCAGTACCAATCCGTTGGTTCTTGAGGTTAGCTAAGCGAATCACATGCCTTCTCGTTATGGATTTGCTTAGTATCCTGTAGTCCTCCACCTCCGTGGAGGCATGCAGATCTTTGTCAGGGCTTTAACCAGCAAGGCCATCACCATCAAGGTCAAATTGTTTGATACAATAGACCATGTTAAGGCCAAGGTCCAAGCCAAGGAGGGCATTCCCCCAGACCAGCAGCACCTCATTTTTGACAGCAAGCAGCTCGAGGATGGTTGCACTCTTTCTGACTACAACATCCAGAGGGAGTTGACTCTGCACCTCATCCTTTGCTTGCACGGCAGCATGCAGGTCTTCATGAAGACCCTTACTAGCAAGACAATTATGCTGGAGGTTGAGTCATCCAACACAATTGACAACATGAAGGTGAAGATCCAGGACAAGGAGAGGATCCTGCCTGACCAGCAATAACTCATCTTTGCCAGCAAACAACTTGAAGACAGTCGTACCCTTTTGGATAATAACATCCGGAAGGAGTTGCCTCCACACGCAATGCTCCACCTCTGTCAAGGATGCCCGACTTGCACACTGTCACCTGCACAGTCTTGTTGCCTGAGCCCCTGAGTCATCCCACTACTTGATCTCTAAAGCCAGGTGTGGTGTGTGTGAGCTGTCATCTGTATGTACAGCCAGCCCCATTTTTTCAACACTAGCTGATTGAAATGTCCACATAGTATTCCTTATCACTTCCACCACAAAACATGTCTATTCTAACACAGGATCTCAAGCACAGCTTCCCCTGATATGCACATTTGTGAGCATTGGCTGCCACCCATTACTGACTGCCTCCCATCTGTCCAGTGTCTTTTCACTCCCACCTCCCCCGTGGGATGAATAAGTTGAGTGCAGGGCCACCAGTGTGCTATAGTATCATTCCACCACTTAGGCTCCACCCACTAACATTCCTCCACTAGGATTCCTCCACTAACATTTCTATGACTAACACTCCCGCAACTAACATTCCTACAACTAACATGGCCCGCAAGTGACATTTACACGACTAACATCTCTTGTAGTAACATTCCTTCAAAAGCAATTTCGACTATCATTTCACTTCTTGCACTAATAATAGTCTCACACTAACATTCCCACACCAGCATCTTGCACTAACATCTTTGACTAATATTCTTTCCGACACATCTGACTCCATGCTTCCAAGCCCTCCTCGAGGAAATCATCATTTCGCAAGTACCTACAGTCATTCTAACTATTATGCTTATACCTACTTTCGCTTCTGGCGCTTTTTCCTTCCGGTATTGGTGGCAGTACCAGAACTACCAGCGCCCGATGTTTGTGCAGCGGATTGCATGCGTGAGGCTTCCAAGTCGTCACGTTCAACCAATCCCTGACCGGCATTACTTCCTCCCAGCTCCACACCCACTCCTATGCCGCCCAGTGCGCCTCCTATTGTGGCATCTCATGGTAAATATACATGTTTTACCACAATCGCAGGCTTACTCACCTTTGCGTTTCCGCTTGCCCCCCGGTGCTGCATTTCCATCCGCAGCCAGTGCCCCACTCCCAGCTTGAGCCGTGCCACCCTCAGCTTGTGGTCCACTCCCCGTGTGCTGCCCGCTCCGGGTCACTCGACGAAGCTCTCCTGTCGGGTCGGTAGGGGCCGATCCACTCGCTGCTTGATCACCGGCAGGCGTGGCAGCTACATTGGCAAGTGGCTGCCCGCTGGCCTCCCGACCAACCTCCTGGTCAGGAGAACCTGCACTGGGACTTTCGGGAGGTGCCCGAGTCGGGTCTGTAGGCGCCGATCCACTCCCTGCTTGATCACCCGCAGGCGCGGCAGCAACCTCGGCCAGTGGCTGCCCGCCAGCATCCCGAGCAAGCTCCCGGCTAGAAGAACCTGCACTAGCGCTGTCGGGCGCTGCAGGTAACGGGATGGTGGCAGCCGCCAGGGATGGTGTGTCGCCGCACGCGGACCCCGATGCACCCTCTTCGATCGCAAGATCTTCTGGATTCGGTTCAATGCTTACAGGCCTCGGGGTGAGCAGGCGTTCTGCACACAAGGTCAGGATGATAACCACGTAAGAGTCGAACATACTCACGTCCAGGAGGGTTTTTCAGCAGTAGGGCTATAGAACCAGTTAGAAGTATTGATGATTAACTGTTTCGCATACGTACTATGAGCCTCGCCTCCAAAGATCGGCTCAGCGGGGCAGCCAAAACGAAAGCGATTCTTGCTGGGTCGGCCTTCGCTGCAATCGTGTTCCCGCCACATGGCGATATAGATGTTCTCCAGGTCTCGGATCAGGCCACCCGTCTCGTCGCGCCACTTGCCCAGTCCGCGGGCAAGTTCAAAGAGTTCGTTGATCCCCATGGCAAAAATATCGTTATCCCATCCATCTTGAAGCGAATTTGCGTGCGTCGTCGCAAGGACCTGCGTCTCTCGTAGCGGCTCAAAAACAGTGCGGGATGAAATAATCGCTTGCCGGACGCGCTGGCGCGTCTTTTTGAGCTGCGTCTTCACGGGACCATCTGAGCCGTTTTCGAGTACATTGTCGATCGCCTTGAGAAGCGACGACAACTTCCGCGCGCCTAGGACAATCGGGCTGGAGAGGGCTCGGACCTGCGGCCAGAGAGAGCGCGAACGATTCATGTCAAAGCGGTGTTGGAGGATACCCTGAACCAAGGAACAAAGCCCAGGGTGTGCGCGCTGCGAGAGCATGGCGGCGTGCTCGATCACAGGCACCGGGTATGCTGCCACGTAAGTAGATTCGTCAAACTTCTTCCACGCCTTCATCGCCGCCCCGATCTCCCCTAGAACCCGATGTGTATCACCAAGCACGTCTTGAGGTGTTCCGTTGTGTGCTGGGACCTCGGGCTGCGGCGCAAAGCGTCCGAAAATAACCTCTCGATTCTTGAAGTCGGTGGAAACCGGGGTGCTGGGTTCAAAGAACGCTCGGTCAAGCAAAAATTCTACGTAGACAGAGTGAGAAATCGACTATGAGACGTTAGGTACAGAATAGGCTCACCAGACTCGTTGTTTGTCGGGAGGTGTGCCACAGAGGAAGTCCGATTCGCACGCGGCTTCTCCTTGGCAGGTGCTTTCCGTTTCTGTCCAGCCTTAGACTTAGTAGGCCCAGGGTTAACTTGGGGAGTATCCACGAGATTCTCAATTTGGTCATCGCCGAGATCGTGAGAGGCCTCCTCGTCCAGCGTGGAATCAGAGCCTGCGCAATGAACGCGCTCGTGAGACGTCGCCGATAGCACCTTGATCGAGGTTCTGCAGAGTTCCAGCCAGGTGTCGAGATATTCGCACATCTTGAAATACGTGCTCTGGCCAAGACGTTGCAGATCAAGTCCGGCTGGCGGCGGCGACGGTGGCTTAGCGCGAAGGAACGAGACGGAGCAATTCAACAAGAGTTTGACGATGAGGAAACCAGGCCACATGACGCCGCCGTCGCCACCCTGAAGAGTGTCGCTAGGTTTATGAATGAAAGAGCTATCGGGCAAGCTGTCCAACCAAGATTCGGCGCATTCCATAGTCGAATTTGCGGCAAATCCTTTCTGCCGCGCTAAATAACTACTCATCGCGTACGAGTTGTCGACCCAAAAGTCAACCAACGCGGCCATCACAAAATTTGAGACGTTCTCCGGCTTAGACGATGGCAAGATATTAGGAATTGGGCTGGCGGCGCCAGACAAATCCCAGATGCCGCCCGCGGTCTGAACCATGATGTTAGTCGACTAACATGAATACTACCACATATAACGTACTGTATGGGGACCGTGACGCTCCATGTTGTTGATAGCATCAAAAAGCTCGATAACTTTTGAGGATAAGGGTTTGTTGACAGGGTCGAGAATGCTCCGGACGAAATCAAAAGCGTCCGCGGGAATAAGGTCAACCTCGGAGCGGTCCACGGCATTCTTGAGCCCAAGCCAGTGATCCAAATTATCGCCCCCGATGATATGATAGTAATAGCGCCAAGATTCTTCGCCATACGGCACGGCGCGAGCGGACTGGGGCTGGGTGACGGGTCCGTCGAAGTGAGCGATGTAATGTTTTACGCCATTCTTGTCCATTGTCGAGATACGCGACGCAGAGCCTGCACAGCCTTCGGAAGGGGGACTTGTCCCCACGATGACTTGTGCGAACCAAAGCCCGTCTTCGGGGGGGTCCCCATCCTGGGTTTTCCGAAAGAATTGATACATCTGCTGGTTTTCGGGGTGCGATAGTCGGCTCGGATCATCAAATTCCAAGTTTGGAGGCCAGCTAGGTATCCATGTGTGCACGTCGCCATTTTCGAACGCCTGGCGAATGGTTTTCCATGGCACAGACCCTAAACCACCTGCGAAACCTACACCGCAAGTCAATCTTCATTTGCATTTTCGATAGGATCTTTGAACTTACCGTATTCTGCCTTCCCGTACTGGCGGTTTAGCTCACGAAGGAGACGTGCCGGTATTTTTGTGTCCAGCTCTGGGAATTTAGGGCGATAGAAATTAGAGGGGTTGGGGATCACAGCTGGTCTCGGTGCTTGTCCTTCGACGGGAGCCCCTAGAAATGCGGCGTAAATTTTATATCCTGAGACGTCACAGAAACACACCTTTATAGTCCCTGAACCACCGGGAAAAACGACCGTGGGAGTCTGCAAACTCCTCGGACGTCGCGTACTCCTTGATGTCGTTCGATGTAAGGCTATTAGTCGATCAAATCAGCATCATGTTCTTTCGCTGATCAATCGCTTACTCTTCTATGTGGTACTGATCCGCGTCCTCCCAACAAATAAAACCGGTAAACGAGATACCGGCTCTCACGTGGCCCTCGGTGATCGCGGAGCTCAACCGGTTGACCCAGTCTCGGACAAAACTATTGGCTCCGTAAGAAAACGAAATAGAAGCGCGTGTATCAGGAATAACCCACATAACTCGGTCAGGCCCATGGAGCAGGCCCTGCGCGCGCTGTTGCGCTCGTTTATCGGCAGCCACGTTGTTCCAATGCGCACGATCTTGAATATCCAAGCCCTTGAACGTGTTAGAGACGACTGTGCGCCGTAAGCCTATGGTTTTCGACACCTCAGGATGTTCGCTTAAGTGGGTGTCCATCCCATCATGAACGGTTTCGGAATGTTGCCTCGCGAACAAGTTTTCGGGATAGACTTTCTTCTTTTGACTCGCCAGCACTTTGGCCGCCTCGCGTTGATCCCGCGCCGCCTGGTCACTAGCATACTTGTTGTTGAAGTAGTTGTAGATGACCTAATACGATTCGAGTGAGCAATAGTATTCGAACATAAGTTGACTAACATACCTATACGGCCACCGAAGAACACGATCCCATCATACGAGTAACAAAGAAAGGTACGAAGTCGCAGAATTAGTCGGAATGTATTCAGGAGAGAAAATAAAGCCCACGTTGAAAATTGGAGTGCGGTACTGAGCGCGCTTACTCTTCGACCAGTCGGCGTGAAAGTGGTCGACGTATTTGTCCAGAACTTCTTCGGTATAATCCTTCGCATTATAGGCCGTTCGGCTGCCGCGAGGAGCTTTCGAACCAAGATATCCATCATAGAGATTTTCGTTTACCCATTTTTTCTGCACCGGGGTTAGGGAACTATAGGTCACAGGTACGACGGTGTGGTCGGTCGAGCCTTCAGTCGGCTGGTGTGAAGATACAAGGTGTTCGTCGGCCGCCGACATTGTAGCAGCGGGGGAGAGAATAGTGTTACAGTGGTTGGAACCAGGGATATTGAGGGTTGTGGCTGAGGTAATTTCAAAATCATTTTCCAATTCCAGCGACAAACAATGCAAGCTTACCATCGGCGGGCGACACGCGCGGGCTGATCCCACCTCCATTCCAGAATGATGTGAAATTTGAACTAACGGCTTCGATGTGGAATACCAAAATGCCGCAGTGCCTCGTGGTGTCGTCAAGGAAGAAGTAAATGTTTGTAAAAGGTTGTGCACTCGTAATCCATCCAAGGGAACCATATCCACCATGATTGTGTGGATGCAGGCGGTTGGGAGCACGTCATGAAGTTGGGCCTAGGTGATTCTCATAGCGCCTGGGCGTAAGATGTTCTACACAGGCTTCGGCGAATTATGTAGGCGCATTTTGCCCCAGTCACGTTTTCGGCATGTATATCACAAAACGTACCTTTTCGATGCACGGCGGATACCGGGGACACATAAACAATCTAAGTCTAGCACTGCATTCGCCTTGACCCTGGTGAAGCCCACATTTCGATGCACATATCGCTCCAACAGACGCCCGACCCCCCGGATGTTGGCTATTCACCGCATATAGCTGGCATGCGTTGTCACTACGGCATGGATCTGGTGTCGGCCGCTGCTGATCTAAAGACACTCCTGAGAGCTCGTTTTGAAGAGCTGGACCTCGTACAAGCGTTTGTGAGCCAACGTCTAGTATTCCGGACTCCCATTTTACATCTGGCATCAACCAGGACTGTGAGGGCAATTGGCAACATATGTTCAGAGAGAATATAACGACAATCGCTTACACGGTGAATCTTTCGGCCACTCCGTCAGGAAAACCTGTGAAGCTATGGAGCGCTCCATACCCTCATGGGTTTTCCTGATGACTCAGCCTGCCGCCCTCACGCGTGCCGGTGGCTGGATGGTACGGTGTAATTGCCAACTGAACACTCGTGGGTGACATTGTTTAGCATGCCGTAGATCGTTCTCCCAACCCCCGGGGGATGTTGCCTAGCACAAGCATGCTTGGCATCGCTGTCCAAACCATCCAGCCACACGACAGTTTGAGGTCCAGTTCGTGAATTTTCCTTAAGAGCAAAATTAACTAACCATATGGTTTTACCTTCAGCCGCTTCAGCCGCTGAGGGACCGACTCGGCTCACTAGTTTTTCTAGGCGCATGCATGGTAGCATGGCTGTGGTTCATACATGCTGCATACTAGCTATATGTGGTTGACGCCCGCATCCAAGGTAAGATATTCCGTTGCCGATTGACAGGCTCCGGATGGCTAGCAATCTCCGCAGTGGTCCATTGGGATGCAATGTGCGGTAAGCACTTTACCTCACTAGGTTCACCTCGTTGCCAAGCACCCCAAGAGCTCCAGTGCGCTTGGGAGACAAAGGAGTACGGTCCGGTTTCAAAATCGAGAGCACCCGGCGCTCCGAAGCCCAGACCATCCAGCGGAGTTGGGTGGCCGGCCACACTATCAGGTGTGGTGGCTCGAGTCTAGAATGTTCTCAAATTAGTTTTTTTAACAAGCGCTGAGCAACATTCTCATGCTATTATACCCGCCGGCCCAGGCAGAGATGATCTCCGAATCAATGCGTCTTGTGCACCCAACAAAGCAAAAGTTTGGAGCCGCGCATATACTCCATTCACTGTACGAGCAACATAACTGCCTGCAATGCAAAGATTTAATCAATGTACACAAATATTCGGTGTGTCGTACAGCTAGAATCAAGCTCCTGGCGACCGACCTGCCAGGCTTCGCAATTATGCGGTAGCCTGCATTGGGCTAAGTGATTGTTTACCATCGTTGGGTCCACGATCACCAATAATTCAGTGTGACCATGCGGGCGCGAGGTTCGTTGGTTAATTAAGGTATGAAATTCGGTTGCATAGAACAATGGTTGCAGAATTTCGGTATCAACACGATGGGTTATCGGTCGTGAGCCAGCAAGCTCAGCTACCGATTCACTGTCTCTCCCACTCATATGCCATCGCAAACACCAACCCCTGCGCCAAAGCGTAAGGCTGTTGTCTTCACGCATTATGAGCCTGGCCGGGGTGGGAAGGCTGTTCCCGTCAAGCGCAAGCGCAAGGAGGCAATTCAAACCGTGCATCCAATTCCGCAGCGTGCATCTTCCAGCACTGCGCATGCCAGACCCACTCCAGCCCCTGCAGTCGTCAAGCCAGGCGTTGAATTTTTCTACGACTTTGATGATGGAGCGGGGGCTGAGGTACATGCGTGCCCACAGGGCGCTACCTCTCCTATGCCGAGCAAAGATGTGCGTCATCATGTCCCGCCATGATCTGCCGTAGAGCTGATACAACGGGCTATTTTTGTGACAGAGTCCCAATTCTCAATTAAAGAACTGGAAAGACAACCTTGCACACTCCTATATCCATGCCCTATACACTCGTGACGCATCTCCCCACACCGCCAACCGATGTTCTCGCTGCACTACCACCTCGCCAACACTATTTCGGTGTAGATCTTGCATAGGAGCCTTTCCCGTGTGCCAGTCTTGCATCCTGGAGGTCCATCGACACTTCCCATTGCATTCCGTACTTGCCTGGACTGGCAGTTGTTGGGAGGACGCTTCGCTCGCGGACCTTGGTCTTGTGTGTTGTCTCGGCCACGAAGGAAGCCCGTGCGATCTCACCAGAAACGTGTCCACAATCCTTGTTGGTCATGTCCTTGGCTTCCTATCGGTCAAGATCCGTTATTGCACTCACCCTGGTGCCCCGTCTAAAGCGGTTCAGCTGCTACAGATCGGGATATTTCCCTGCTCCGACATCGATCCTCAGTCTGCGTTTACGGTGGACCTACTTGAACACTTTACGATCTTTTCTACCCTCGGAAAGACATCTGGTTTCCGGTACTATTCTGTGTTGCAACGTCTCACCAACACCGGGTTCCCCTCGAAAACTTCTGATCGGTACCGAGAGCTGTTACAAACGCACCGAAAATATGCACACGTGATGGCGCTTAAGCGAGCCGGGACGTTATTCCAGCAGGACGCGGGTGCGGCGCGAAACGGGAGCCTCGCCTTGGAATGTATCGCATGCCCACGACCGGGTATTAATTTCAATTTTGGAGATCTGCTGCCGGAGGAAATGTAAGTCTGCCATTTTGGGTACTTTATGCTGTTGGTGTCTTACTTATATAAATCGGGTTCGTCAGACAATTCTTTAGGTTCTGGATATCTTACGATGGCAATTTTCGGAACCCCCGGAAGGCCAAGAAGATTGACGCCGATGATGTGTGCTTCACAGATGGCCTGATGTACTTTGTAGCACAGGTCCTGTACAAGCGTTGGCTCGATTCGAAGGCGGTCGCTGAGGGGAAAACGGTTTGTGGCCGATTGCATATTTCCACAGCCAGCGTTGAACCACCTTCTTCGAGCAGAATGGCGCCCGACCTGATTGTGACAACCATAAAGCAGCGGTGGATAAATTTGTACGGTGGGGTGGTTTGGACGTGACGGGGGTTGGCGCGTGTACGTGCGCAAGGCACAGTTTCTTTCTCCCGCAGGGTATGGTGGACTTTCGCAAGGGAGAAAGGTGCGATGAACGGATTGTTATATATCAATAGCTAACGTTCAACTATGCAGCTTTCCAAACACGAACTACGCCATTGCTTCGACTATCACTCATTTTCGCCAATATGGGGAGCTGCTTTGGGGTGTGACCTACGACATATTCTGTCATTGGTTTACCCAGTTTCTCCGACAACTAATCAATCTTCCCCAGCATATCGCTCTTCCAGTTACCCTCGATATCATTGGTGGGGTACCGAAATTCCACATTATTGGTCACATCGAGAAGTGCCGTATCCTCCACTCGCTAAACTACAAACGATTTGTTGGAAGGATTGAGGGTGAAGGTTGTGAGCGCGCGTGGGCGTTCCTCAACGAGACAGCCGGAAGCACGTCGGAAAAAAGCCCTGGCGCAAGGTGGGACGCGATCAATTATATCCTCGGCGATTGGAATTTCGAAAAGATGATTACCATGGGTGAGTAAACATGGTATTTGAGGACACATGACACTGACGGCTCTTGTGTAACAAGTCACCTTTTTGCTGTCGAAGTTTAAGGAGGCTAAGAGGCTATATGCGCAACAATTATCGGTCTTCACCGAGCTTGATGCGTCGCTGCCACCTGCCATGACAAGTCAGTGGCAAACAGAGTCGACCGACCCCGTTAAAGGGCCAGATGGGCGCTGGACGAGCCCATTTTTTGGGAAATATGATGCTGGTGAGTTTAGACTGCCATTCAAACGTACACAAACTCAGTATCCCACAGGCGAGAACCTTCAGGAAGCCTTGCGACAGGAACAAGCTCATGAAGAGGCGGACAGTGGCACTAGTGGGCAAAGGCTTAGTCTCTCGAAATGGATCGTCAAAGCAATTGAGCTTGAGAACTCCATGTACGCCTAAGTTGGAGTCGCTTCGATTACTGGATAATACTAATCGCTGCAATATGTACAGGGATAAACTTCGGACTGATGCGACGGAACTCACAGCTAACAGCACTCCTCGGCAACACAACATCATCAATGATCGCCGCAAGATGATGCTCTCGCGCATAGATGCGTTGCGACAAGAGCGAGAACGTTACATGGGCTCATTAGGGGATCCCGACCATCCCAATCGACACCGGCACGACTCCCCTCATCCAGAGTACTCAGAGCTTGGACTGCCCTCAGCCTATCAAGGATCCTCGCTAGTAGCCGTAAACTGCCTCCAGCCACCGCGTGCGGAAGCCTCGGCTCGTCGCGCCGAGTGTAATTCTGCTATTCAGACCATGCGCAACCTACTCGGCGCCAAGGCCTTCGCTCTCAGGTACAAGCGCAAGAACGTTGTCGGAGAAATAGCGACGACGCGAGCAGAGGGTCTCCTCAAGGACCTACGCAACAAGGTGGAACGTGCGCGGCGTCGATACCATCGCTCGCGAGAAGCATTACTGCGACTCGATCTACTGAGCTCGGATCACTCGACCTACCTGCCAGTCGGGGACGACGATCTCAAGATGCTTGCTGAATACTTGGATGAAGACTCATCCACACTAGGGCAGGGATCTCGGAATATTCCCTGGATATGGCGCTCGACCGCTGCAGAGAACAACGAGGATTGGCACGTCGAAGGTGAGGGATACTGGGTGTGCATGACACGAGGGTACTAAACGTTTCAAATTGCTGTAGCGTTGAAGGTGGAATGGTTTCGAGCACGGCAGAGATATCTGCAGTGGGAGGAGGAGCTCAAAATTGTCAAGCGCGAGATGGTTATGTCGTTGAAAAGTTTTCAACATTCTCAGCGACTGTGGGAGGCCAGAGGCCGGCAAATTGGTCTTTCACGGGGAATGGCTGAGTATGCCATACGAAAAGCCCGCTTTTTCGAGCAGCTTGCAACGGATGTTCTCTCACGAGGCGATAAGGTGGTAAATGTAAGTTTTCTTAACCCCGCTCAGTGGCGCAATTAACGGGGTGAGTCCTTAGGATCCAGTTGTGCGGCTCGAGTGGGCGACGGCTCAATGGCCGAAGAGCTTATGAAACATTGATTGATGTTGCTCAGGACGAGGCGCGGATAGGTATGATACGACATATCGCATTCTTATTGCGTCCAGTATGTTATAGCGCACACTGTGCAGCACGGTACACTCCCAGTATTGAATCACGGTATTGAGTGCATAAACATCCTTTCCTGCGTCGTACAAACACTTAATTTATATTTAATTTATCGTCGAGGTATTCTTTGCCTTCGTCCCGATTTGATTCACGCCCAAACTCAGCGTTAATAGTGATTGCGTTTTTGGGCGCCGTGCACACGGAGCCATGTGCTGTCACGTGCAGCTATTGTTGTTGGCCACGTGCTAACAGCCTGGTGTTCTCCACGCAAACATTACCTCGCTTATCACTGTCCGCTTCATTTTTCTAGTAATCACGTCGAAGAATGGGCCGTGTGAGGGCGCGAATTTCGATAGTCCCGGAGGACGAAAGGTCTCAGCCGTGGGAGGGGGTTGAGGACATCATGTTCGGCTCACTTGGACATGCGGATGGTTTCGATGAGTATACCGCCGATGTGCGCGGTGAGTTTAGTATCACGTAAACAAAGCTCTGATTGCCGCAATTTAGATGGATATTCCAATAGTTGAATGGACACATAGTCTCGAGCCCAAGACTACAGCGGGTGGACCAGAGGTGTGTCGCGTGGCTTTGTCGTTTAGCCTCTATCACTTAAGTGCCAAGGGATCCAAGCGCGCAACTCCGCCGAAACGAGGACTGCGACCAAGAATGAAATCTGTTCCCTCGCCAACCAAAGCTAGCACAGGCGGGATGCCGATGGGGCAAAGTAACAGTCCATCTCCGGCACGGACAGCTAATGTCGCATCAACCTCGCCTTCCAAACGGCCGGGATCCAGTGCAACACCTGATGCGTCCCCTGTCCGCACGGCACGGACCGGCTCCCACCCCGCCTCACACGTGAAGTCTGGCAAATCACCGAGCTCAGGAGCGGGACGTGAATTGGTTGTATTACTTCAATCGCCAAGTCAAAGCACTGCGGGTTGTGGCAGTGCGATGCGTCAAGGGTGGGTTTGCCATTGAGGATCCCAAGCATTTCATTTGACGTGTGTACAGGAGGCCAACTGATACCAACGACGTGCAGGAAGATGCTGAAGAATAGATTATTGTCAGCTTGTATTTACTCGGCCAAAAATCATGTATTTGTTGAGCGTGACTCGGAGAAAGTGTTACCAGGAAGCTTAAATAGTTGGTTAAGTCACGGCACGCAGGTGGTGAAGTAGATATGTAATATCTCGAATGGAAGGATTGTGGGCCAATATGTTAGTGAGCCTCGGTCTGATGTTAAGAATATTAGTCAGGTATGTTAGTATCAAATGTTAGTTGAATGTATTAGTATTGAATGTTAGTCCGCAATGTTAGTGCTAAATGCTAGTCGGGAATGCTAGTAAGAATGTTAGTTCAGGGAAGATCAAGACCACAATGTTAGAAGTGAGTGTTATTTGGGACTGGGGGATGGGTATGTAGAATCTATCCAGAGCATTCTGGAGATCTCAGTGATGCATGGATCATGGTGGACCTAACAAACAGACACAAAAACATGCTCAGTGAGGGGTGTCAGGACCTGACATGGAAATAATTATTTATAAAAAGAAAAACCACAAACAAGGATCGAACGCCCGACCTCACCTCCTGGATGATAACATGGACAGTCTAGATCTCTTATCTAACTCATATTTCAACTCTGATGTGATATCGTGTATCGCACTATTCGTCATGTGATTGCAAATTCCTGTATGACTCGAGTATCACGCCATGTGTTTGCTATTTGTCTATGGCTGTGTTTCTACACGTATATTAACAGGGCAAGTTCGATGTCAACAAGACAAGAACTTGACCTCTTATCGATAGGAGTGTTTATTTAGTTCTGACTTGTACTGAAGTCACACTCGTGACACTAGGTCAAGTTCTTGAAGAGTCAATCGCCGATAACGCAACACTGGCCCTCGTCGCCGTCACCTTCCTGCTGGTCGCACCACTCCTCGTCTACACCGCCCTCATTGCGATTGCGTATCTGGTCACCCTCCCGGCCTTCTGCTGAGAAGGTCGTATACTCATTTGAGTGAGTTTTAGAGGCCGGAAGCCTCTCCATTTCTATATATACTTTTTGAGACCTCACTTGTTACTCGTCCCACCTTAATTGGCAAGAGACCGCCAAGGCTGCCATAGTACCCCAAGTACGCAGGCACTGATAGCCGGACCGGTCTCCTATGGGAAAAGAGGACCTGTGTGGGAATCTACCACCCGTTTGAGACGCATTAGCGACCGTAGTCAGCACAAGCACCCGCTTGCAGATACCACACTGGATACCTCAGGGTTATACATCAGCAGTGACTGTTCAACGCTAGGTGTGGAGCAATGGTTTAGCTGCATAGACGTCTTCACGGCCCCCAGCGGCAACCTTTGTTGGATTGTCAGCCCGAGCCACGTTCTCAACACTTCCCTACTACTGCAACTAGGCCCTTACGGGGAAAGTCTAGATTGCCTGACCGAACTGGTTGATTCCAAAACTTTCCTGTGCCACCAGTGGTACCACCTCCGTTCAACCCGATTCCGTTGTGTGTCTGATTTTCGGCACATTCGGAACTTATTCTAATCTCCACCAGTGGTAAAAACCCACTTCCGGATCGCATCTTCTGGGAGCTCGAAATTATCGAACGAGAAGTCATTCTCATCAACAGATCACCAAACCAGTTCTTACAACAGGACCTGCTATCATACTGATTCCCAGAGGCCTGCCGAACACTTTGGAGGCTCATCAAATAACAAGACCGCGAAACACGTCTACGCTTTGCAGAAACCCTATTCGAACTTAGTTGGTTAATCTAACTAGCAAGTATACATCCTCGTGGAAGGAGCTGCCTTCCAATATCAAAATCTAGTGTGTTGGCACTGCGAATTCGTCGACTCGTTCCTTCAAGGAGGCGCCGCCCACATTTTCTTGATCACGCGCAAAATCTGTAGTTGGGGACCACTTAGCGGGAACTCCGTCCACAAGTTAGCGTGGTCTATATCGGTCAACGACAAGAACATGATCAATATCCTCATTTACATTCTCGATCTGTACGCCAACCAAATCGTACTCAGCACCAAACCTTTTAACAGTCGTATTCTCATAAACACGTGGCTACACACCCACAAACAGCAGGGTACTTTTCAAGGTCCCCCACCAGATTATACACCCACCATCGACAAGCCCGACTACGACGACATAGTACGAGGACTGTGGGAACCTACCACATACGTTGAAAGCGAGCTTGAAGATATCAAAAGGTGCCAGGAGTTGATTAAAAAGCGTGTAAAAAGACTATTGGACATTATGAATGGCGACACCGTCGAGCACCGGGCCAAGCACACCTGTCGCGGCACTACCAACATGGGGGGATCTGAGTAGCAATGAAAAGTTGAACTGGCTATGCGAACAAACCCTACGAATCATGAATACTGTAGATAGCTTGGGGACTGACTTGGCTCGAGACATGAATAGCTTTGAATCCCGTTTGAATACACAATTTACCACCCTATCTATGTAAATGGTGGCCAACCGTACGCACTTTGATACAGAGTTAAATGCTGCGGTGAGATACATAAGGGGGATACAAAACACGTTACAAACAATGGCCACTCAGCCTGGAGGGGGGGGTAGTTCCTCCGGATCCTCCTCTGGACACACTGGTTCAACCGCCCCAGCGCCACAAGGAGCCTCCTTGACCGCTGGCTTGGGTGGCACCAGAGTGCTGAAGATGAACAAACCGGAAAGATTTGACAGAACAAATACAGAAAAGACCAGTGAATTCGTGACAGCTGTCTGAATGTATCTACAAGTAACGGCACTGAACGCATCCATGGATGAGAGGGTCAGGTTCATTACGTCATACCTGACAGGTCCGGCGCACACATGGATCCAGGCTTACTTGGAGCAGGACATGAGCGGGAATGCGGTGGCCTGGTTGCACAACGATACTTTGTTCTGGGCCGAGTTCAACCGCCGATACGCCGAGCTTAACAGAACGGATAACTACCGGCAAAAGCTAAAGAAACTCGACCAAGGAAGCAAATCGGTACAGGACTACTTAACAAAGTTCTACGCCTATTCATCAGGATTGAATTACAACGATGAGGTCTTGAGGGACATGTTCTATGACAGACTGGGAAATCAGATACAATTGGCCATGGCAACACAGAACTTCAACCCGGCCACAAAGACATTTGCGGAGGTGTCCACACAGGCCCTTACCATCGACAAACACCTAACATTGGTAGGCACCAACAAACCTGCAAAAGCACAGATCCAGGTAACCCAAAAGACCACGGTATCACAAGCAGGAACATCCACGAAGAAGGAACTACTGGCAAAAGGGGACTTCGTTTACTCACAAGGACCAGATGGGAAGGCAGTAAAAGGGAAGATCATGGATATCGGATGAAACACACAAGGAATCATGACTCCTACTGTTTGATGGAATAACAGTAACGTCAATGTACAGGTGCCCTTCAGAAGTATCAAGAAAGACAATCGTCTGGTGTCCGCACCCACACCCGCAATCCAGTTCATATCGCCACCTAAGGACAACAAGGGCCCCGCTCTGATGGACTTAGATAGCGCCAGCAGAGGAAAGGGTGTGTTTACATGCAACAATTGTGGAGGACATGGCCATATCACAGCCAAATGCCCAACACCAAGACAAATGTCGGGGTTTGAAGCGAGTATCAAACCAGTAGTGGAAGAATCGGATTCGGACGATGATTTAAAAGATGACGCCTGAACTGCAAAAGAGGCGCAGTATTGGGCAAGGTCTTAGACGACACGGTAGTGCACAACAATATAGATAAAGATCTGGAATGTATGAATATTGGGAATGAATCACAACTCCATCTATATTTTCGTGCACACCCTGGTAAGTCCTCCACCAAAACAACAACCACGTACAAGGCCATACCTTTCCACGGATGGGCCATGGTTGATTCTGGAGCATCATCCGTATTTATACACCGAAAACTAGTCGAACAATATCGCCTAAAAACAACCAAATTAGAAAAGCCAAGAATATTAAGAGTAATTGATGGACAAGAAGTATCGTCAGGACGAGTAGAAGAATTCTGCACAATACATATGGAGACCTTCGGACACAAAGAAGATCTCGACTGCTTCATAGTAGATGTGGGCCAACACAATCTCGTACTAGGAATGAGCTGGCTAACCAAACACAACCCAACAATCAGCTGGGCAAATAAAATCATATCATTCACATCCAAGTACTGTCACGAAAACTGTCTAGACCACGGGTTCCGGATAGCCTTTAACGAACCACCAGACATTGAATTAGCCGCGACCTCGGAACTACCAGCACACCTGTTGCTGTACAAGGACGTCTTTGTGGAAGAAGAAACAACACCACTACCACTGCACAGACCCTATGATATTTCAATCGACCTAAAAACCGGAGCAGTACCAAAACATGGACCAGTCTACAGTGTAGGACCAAAGGAGGACGAGGAACTCAAATTGACCTTAAAGAGACAACCTGAGAACGGCTTGATACAACATTCCAAGTCCCCAATGGCATTGCCGGTCATATTCATCAAAAAAAAAGAACGGAAAGCTACGGATGGTAGTAGACTACCGAAAGTTGAATGAAATGACAATAAAAATGTATACCCGTTACCCAAGACAAACGATTTGATAGAAAAACTCAGGGGTGCCAGAATATTTACCAAGCTGGACCTGAAATGGGGATATAATCTAGTATGAATCAAGGAAGGTGACAAATGGAAAACCACATTCAAAACCAAATACGGCCTGTTTGAGTACCTGGTCATGCTGTTTGGTTTGACTAACACACCAGCTACCTTCCAGCATTTTATGAATGATATCCTGAGGGATCTCTTGGACATTTACGTGGTAGTATACCTAGACGACATCCTCATATTTTCAAAAAACGAGGAGGAGCACAACACACACGTGCAAACAGTGCTTGAGCGTCTCAGGAAACACCATCTGTATTGCAATCTGGAAAAGAGCTTCTTCAGGGTAACGGAAATCGACTACCTAGGTTTAATGGTATTGACGGACGGCGTCCGGGTAGACCCGGAAAAAGTGACAAAGGCAGTGGACTGGCCGGCCCCCAGGAATGTCAAAGGACTACAAGAGTTCCTCGGATTTGTCAACTTCTACAGGCGATTTGTGCCCAATTACAGCGCACAAGCGGAACCACTGTTTGACCTGCTAAGGAAGGAAGCGGAGTGGCACTGGTCAAAGGAACACGACACAGCGTTTACTAGTCTAAAGAAATCATTAACAGAAGCTCCACTGTTGATACAACCCAACCCAACAAAGCAATACTTCCTGGAATGCAATGTGTCAAATTACGCTGTTGGAGCCGTATTAAGCCAAATAGTGGACAATGGGAAAATGCACCCAATAGCCTACATGTCAAAATCCATGAGCCTGGCTGAGAGGAACTACAATATTTACAATAAGGAACTCTTAGTGATCATCCAGGCCTTCAAGGAATGGTGGCACCTGCTGGAAGGAACGGAGCTACCGGTACAGATACTGTCTGATCATAAGAACCTGTCCTGGTTCACAACAAGCAAGGAGCTAAATGCGAGGCAGGCAAGATGGCCGGGATTCCTAGCAGACTACAACTTCCAAAATTTGTATCAACCCGGTAACCAGAATGGGAGGGCAGACCTGCTATCACGAAGGGAGGAGTTCAGGCCTAAAGGGGGGGGTGAACGCTCCGCGCTGCTTGGCCCAATGCTGTTTATCTCAGAATTGTCGCCCAATAACAGGGACATCGCCACCGACCGGGAGATAGACGAAAGAATCAAGGATAGCATACTAGAGGACTGAAGGCTGGATAAGGTTATAAAGGCACTACAAGAGAACAAGAAGGTACCCAACTGGGAATGGAAGGATGGACTACTATGATTTAAAAACAAGATATTCATACCCCACGACAAGGAGTTATGGAGAATGATCCTAAAGTCTTGGCATGACGCACCAGTGGCGGGACATCCAGGACAGTTCCATACCAACGCTCTCATTGGACGCAAGTATTACTGGCCAACAATCAGAAAAACAGTTAATGCATACATACAAAACTGCCAGTCATGCATCCGACACAAACACAGCAACCAACCACCACCAGGACTACTAAATCCCATCGAACTACCAAACAAACCTTGGGAGGAAATCACATACAATCTCATTGTCGGACTCCCAGAATTGGAAGGCTTCGACGCAATATTCACAGTAGTCGACAGGCTATCAAAGATGGTACACTTTATCCCCACCAACGGGACCGCAACAGGTGTGGACATAGCCAATCTCTTCGTAAACTACGTATGGAAATTACACGGACTACCCAACAAGACCATCTCTGACTGAGGGCCTCAATTCAATTCCCAATTCCTAAAGCAACTATACCACCGACTAGGAATCAAGCCGAGCTTCTCCACTGCATACCGGCCACAAACAGACGGACAATCGGAAAGGGCCAACCAGGTGGTAGAAGGATACCTAAGACATTACATCAATCATAGACAAAACGACTGGGTATCCCTGCTACCACTGGCGGAGTTTGCGTACAACAACAGAATGCACGCTGCCCACAATCAAACGCCGTTCTTCACCTGCTACGGTTTCCACCCAAGATTTACAGTCAGGGGACAAGAAGACGAAAAGGTACCAGCTGCAGAGGAATGTGCAAATTGGCTTAAGGACAACTATGATGAACTACGAGCCGCTCTAGAGTTAGCTAATGAGAAAAACAAAATGTACTACGACCAAAGACATTCGAGACCCCAAAACATCAGAGTCAGGGATAAAGTCTGGCTGGATAGCTCCAATATAAAGACAGACAGACCTTCTCAAAAACTCGCCGCAAAAAAGCTCGGTCCCTTCGAAGTTGAAAAGCTCATAGGAAGTCACGCATTCCGCCTCAAACTACCACACACTATGAAAGTTCATCCCGTCTTCCATGTATCAAAAGTACTACTCAAGGAGGAAGACCCTTTGCATTGTGAACCAGTACCCCTACCCCTGGTAGTAACTACCGAAGGAGAAGAGGAATGGGAGGTGGAAGAAATCTTGTCGTCTAGGAAACGAAGGGGTGAAGTACAATACCTTGTTAAATGGCTTGGATATGGACCAGAAGGACACACATGGGAACCGTACAAACACCTGAGTAACGCCAGGGAAACATTAACCAAATACCACCGGAAACACCCTCGTGCACCAAGGGATGCTCGGGCCTGAGAGGGGAGTAGTGTCAGGACCTGACACGGAAATAATTATTTATAAAAAGAAAAACCACGAACGAGGATTGAACACCCGACCTCACCTCCCAGATGATAACATGGACGGTCTAGATCTCTTATCTAACTCGTATTTCAACTCTGATGTGATATTGTGTAACGTGCTATCCGTCATGTGATTGCAAATTCCTGTATGACTTGAGTATCACGCCATGTGTTTGCTATTTGTCTATGGCAGTGTTTCTACATGTATATTAACAGGGCAAGTTCGACGTCGACAAGATAAGAACTTGACCTCTTATCAATAGGAGTGTTTATTTAGTTCTGACTTGTACTGAAGTCACACTCGTGACAAGGGGAAGATGCAGGTGGAGGATGACATGTATGTGGAAAGCCAACTACGTAAGCAAGGACAGATGGAGACAAAATCGGAAACACAAGATAAAGATGTCTTGTGAGAATCCGGCCTCAGGAATTTCAGCATTCCAGCAGAAATATTCCTGCAATTTCCCGCATCACACACACGGTGCCAGTGCTGGAAGGGTTCTGGCCGGTGGACACGCCTATGGGCAGCAAGGGACTCCGATAGCTATGGAAGACAGAGGGACGAGACCCGGGGCACAGCCACCCCACTACAGGCACCCCCCCATAAGGAAACCCAGTCGTCCTCGACTGGAGGTACAAGCCAAGTGGGACCACAGAACATCATGCCAAGAAGACAGAGAAGACACAGAAAGAACACAACAAAGAAAAGAAACAAAATTGCCAGCCTAAAATGGGCCAACTAAAGCCTCCCAACCACGGCAAAAGTCCATAATTGTAATGTAGTACTCCCAAGCCTGAGCCAAATCATCATACCCAACTGGAAAGAACACAGCGCTGAGGTAGTCTAAAACACCAGGGTGCAGGAGCTCCGTGTGCAAGGCCATCTCCGCTGCATCACGAAGTGAAGCAGCCCTGTGGGGAGTAGCCCGGTGTTGACCTAGTGCAATGATATAAGCCACACGCCAGTCTACCTCCCGCCCATCAATAATTGTCTCGCCATCATAGAGTGGGTATGGATGCGGGGCAGGCACCGGCGCTCGAGCAGGGCAAGAAGAAGTGACAGGAGCAGGAGGTGGGCTCGGGACTTCAGGTGTGGTAAGCCCATACGTAGCTGGGCCATCTGCAGTAGCTAGCAGCAGCGAGGACTGCTGGACAGCCTCTCGCAGTCCAACCGGTGTAGGTGGGCGGGTTGGGACAGGGTTAGCATCGGTCTGAATCGCACAAGAGGTCGTCTGGCGGGCTGGGGTTGAGCTGGGCATGAGAGAAAAAATGGGGATGGCTGGAGCAGTAGCTGGCTGCTGTGCAGGCGTAGATTGTGCTTGGCGACTGGTAAAAGCAAGTCCGATGGCCTGGAAAGTGCGACAACGCTTCTTCCGTCATCCAAGACCGTTCCAGGCAGTTGGGTCTGGTGCCCGGAGACACTCGAGGTCGCGTGGCATAGATTTTGCACGGGCTAGCCGTTCCTCTCGCTCGTGCTCAACCTGACAAGTCTTGGTCCAGTCGGCTCGGATGTGCTCTAGTAGCACATGGGACTCGGCCTGGGCAGTCTTGATGAGGCGAGCGCTGCGTTGAATACGCTTCAGAAGGGCCTTGAACCACTGGAGTTCTATGGGAGGATGCTCGAGTCGTTTTACAGCCTCCCGGAGCGAGAGTTCGAGCGCACGCGCGGCTTGCTGGTTGGCAGGGTCGTTGGCAGGCATAGTGGGCGTGATGGTAGCGGTGACGGCGGAAGGAGCGGGCTAACCAAGACACAAGTGGGTGCGTTGGATGCGCAGCAAAAGGGGGAATCAAACTGTGGGTGGCGCGTGTTGAGAGGAGCGAAAATGGACACGTAAGAAATCGAATACCAGTGGATGATGGACCCTCGGTGCAGGTCACAGGCCGGTGGAATGCAGCGATGGCGTCGGAACAAGGAGCGGACGGATCGGGGCACAAAGTGGCTCCCGGAATGGGTCTTCAGTGTTGGAATCTGGCTGTGGGTGCTGGATTCCAGCAAATTTCTCACACAACATCTTTAGCC